>JAVKPL010007835.1:0-31209 GCA_032173675.1 Gastrolobium villosum | reverse complement strand
ATAGCCCGCAGGGTCAATTTATTTTTATTTTTTTACTATTATGTAGTTTTTTTATTTGTTTTTAAACTTTTGTGATATCTAATTTTTTGTAATCTAAGTACTCTCTAGAAAAAATATAAAAGAAAACTTTATTTATGACAAAAATAATTTATGTATGGAGATAAAAACAAGTTTGTAAAGAATATCTAACTAAATATTAGCATACATTTAGACTTAAGATTGGAAAAAAACTAAGGGGAATGTGATATAAAAATAAGTAATATTATAATATTTATAAAATGTTATTTATTTTTTATTTTTAACTATTTTTTATTTTTAATTATTTTTTATTTTTTAAACGGGTTGACCGACCAACCCACCATAAAACGGGTTGGGTTGGGGTTTTCAACCCAAATTCAAGTGGCGGGGCGGGGCGGACCAATCCACTTTTGGTGGGTTGGTGGCGGGGCGGGGCGTGTCAATCCGTTTTGCCACCTCTACTAGTAGGAGTGAATTTGGGAATTCTTAGTATTATTGGGGTCTAATTCTTGATTCATTATTACCATATTAGGATTAGTATAATTAAAGAATCTTTCCTTAATTTTCCTGTTAATCGTTAACTTTTTTTGGACTTTCTAAAATATGGGCCTGGTCCATAACAGATATAGCAGTGCATGGGTGATTAATGAAAATTGTTTCATATTTTATTAGATACAGCTTTCTCGTGTCTTTTTCTAACATAGATTACATCATGTAAAGAATTTTAATCATTCATTAATATCTCAATAATAATAATTTCAATGACAAAAATAGTAAAACGGAGAAGAGGAAATAGAGTTTTATTGTTAGCCATTGACCTATCAATAAATGAGTGAAATTTTTCACATAATATGATGATGCTAAAAAGAGATATGAGAAAATTCATTTCACATGTGAAGAGACGTTGCAATTACAAAATAGTATAACACAAATGACTGAGTTAGATAATATTTTTTTAATGTTATTAACTGTTTGACGTCCAAAACACAATTTTTTAAAAAAATCTAATGGTTCTTATGCTTATACATATATAAAAAGGAATCACATTTGTCATTTTAAAGGATATAAGTTTATATCCTTTTATATCTTAACCGTTGATTTTCGTCCATCAACTGTTATAATTTATTGGATTAAAATTATAAATTAATTAATAATAAATTTAGCTCATTAAGTTTGACCCAATAGATTATAACCGTTGATGGACTGAAATCATCGGTTAGAATCTAAGATGATATAAACTTATATCCTTTAAAAGGATAGATATTTTTCCTTATATAAAAATATATGAAATTCATGTGGACCCATATAAAAAGAAGAGAGAGAAAAATATAGGTTACATATTTTTATGTGTGTATAGAAAATAAATTTATTTTCTATAAAGGTTTATCATCTATCATTTAACATGACCACAAAAATTTTCCTACACACACAACATTTTGTGGGGCCCGCAGAAAAAAAAAAACTCTGGCATACAAAACGAATCTCTATAACATAAAACAATCACTTTTCCTACAACATAACTCTTATAAAACCCTTTCTATAATATGATAAACAATAAATCCTTAAAAAAATTGTAATATGACATGATATTATAACCTATCTTAGAATGTATCAAAATTTGCACTATTTTTTAAATTATTTATATGTTTAATGTCTCTCATGTTATAGAGATAATTTTATCTACTACACATATGAAAATATGTGGGACTTATGAATCTATGTACTCTATATACTTTTATATATGTGTAGGAGATAATTTTATCTCTTGAAACGTCAAACCAATTATTTAATGTACCAAACATATTGTAATCTCTTAAAGCATGCATTTTTAGACCCACTTTGGTTAACATTACAGTTGGTTACTTACTTAACTCATTTACATGCGAAGATAACACCTTTAACCCATAAAAACACATGATCAAGGTTGGTATAACTCACCAAAGGCTTGAAACAGAAAATGGAGGTGCTCTTGGATCAAACAACCAGCTCCCTAGGCTCTGACTTCACACCAAACGAAAATACCTTCACAAAGGTTGGTTCTTTCACCAAAAGATGACTCCTTGGCACCACAAATGCCAGGTCAAAGGTTCAAACTCCTTCCAAACCCAAGGTCAGAAACTCACTCCCTCACACACCCTTCACAACCCAGAAATGCAACTCTCTAGTGTTTCCCAAAGCTTTAATGCACACACCCAAGGTGTTAATGTGAAGAAAAGAGAAGAAAGGCTGCAAGGGAAGCCACACAAGGGTGGAGAAGGCCAAAGGCAGCAGCCACCAGCTGCACTCACGTAAGAAAATTTGATGCCTAGGGTTTTGTGCCCATAATAGGCATATAAATAGCCAAAACACTTAAACGCGTAGTATTAGCCTTAATAGCAACGCAAAATATCTTGATCCCAAACTTGGGAATCTAAACCTACTCATTTTTGTAAGACTTTTCATATTTTTATTTTATTTTTCTGAGCACCTTTCCGGTACGCGCTTTTCCATAGCCAGTATCAGTTCTGGCATCAGATCTCATTATTTTGACTTGAAACTCGTTTTACAAGTCCTACATATTATTCTAGTAATTATCATGCACTTATTATAATTTTCCGGGATACTTTTTCGGTACGCATTTATACCGACTAGCAAAACCGTTATCTGCACTTTTCTTCCGAAAAGCGACTTTCAGCATTCTTACCCACTAATTATAATTATTAAAGTCTCATAATAATTATTAGGGTCAATTATGGATTTATTTCCTAATTATCACAATTAATTCATTAATTATCTTAATTAGCGGTGCGGGTTCTTACATTCACCCCACCTTTTTAAGGATTTTGTCCTCAAAATCAGAATATACCTGTCTCGAAACTCTGGATACTGCCGGAGAAGCTCGTCCTCTCGCTCCCAGGTACACTCCTCAGGAGTTCTTCCTGACCATTGCACTTTGACCATCGGAATGATCTTGCTCCTCAGCTACTTCTCGCCACGATCGAGAATCTTGAGTGGTCCGACAGGAGTCTTTAAGTTCTCCCGAACCTCCACATCATCCGGTTGCACCACGTGCGAAGGATCCGCCACGTACTTGCGAAGCTGAGACACGTGAAACACGTCGTGGATGTTGGCTAAGTTCGGAGGCAAGGCAAGTCGATAGGCAACAGGTCCTACTCTACCAAGGATCTGGTATGGCCCAATAAATTGCGGGCTCAACTTCCTCACTCCGAGTGCTCTTCCAACACCGGTGACAGGTGAAAGCCTCACAAACACGTGCTCACCCTCACTGAACTCCAGTGGACGATGCTTGACATCGTAGTAACTCTTCTGGCGATTCTGCGCCTGCTTCAGCTTCTCTCTGATCATCTGGATCTGCTGGGTAGTATCTTGCACAAAGTCCAAGCCAAACAACTCTTTATCCCCAACCTCAGACCAGCAGGTAGGTGTACGACACCTCCTACCGTACAACGCCTCAAAGGGTGCCATGCCCAGACTAGCATGGAAGCTGTTGTTGTAACAGCCCGTTACGTACCGGTATTGTTAACATTGATTATGATATTAAGCGCAGTTACAATCACAATAATTGGGTTAATTAAATTACGGGAAAACTTTTTCTTTTTATCATATTCCTTTTTATAACCATTACCTTTTCCGTAATCAATTAAAACAACACCATGATTGTAAATGCAATACGCGGAAGCATTCAGCTTAACAACACCACTAATCTTTGTTTTTATTCAACTCATTTAAAACCCATCAACTCATTCTCCTTTCTTACCAAGTTCTAGCCCTTTACGTAAGCTACGCGTGGTTTCAAACCACGAATCATTTGGAGTTCTACCCAACAAGTTATGCCCTTTTCTTTAAGTCAAGAAAAACCTGAATTTTCAAAAATTGCACTGTGGTAATCGATTACCAGTGGGTGGTAATCAATTACCACCTGTCAAAAATGAGGCAGTAGCCAAATTTTGACCTCCTCTGTTCTGGTAATCGATTACCAACTTTGGGTAATCGATTACCTCACATGGTAATCGATTACCAAGCCTCAGTAATCGATTACCAGTGAAGACAGTAGCCAATTTTCGTCCCCTGTTGCATGGTAATCGATTACCATGCTTGGGTAATCGATTACTATGCAGCAAAAGTGACAGATTACAGCATTTTAAGCCCCAAAAAGGTTGTGTAATCCATCCCAAACACCTAAGTACTCCACACAACACTTAAACATACTCTAATCTAGGCACTAGGCCCCTTCAAACATGCATTTTCATTCAATTATGCAACATTTACATAGTCTTTAATATAATGGCCAATTTACATCAAATATGGTCCATTTTACAACATATTCACCAAGACTTCAATTACAATGAATGTGGCAATGGACAAGTCCCATGCTCACTCAAATATACAATATATTCTCATGTCCTACATATACATCATATTGAAGGATCTAACATGTGTTCATGAGCTTACTAAGCATGGCATTTTCAACATGCATAGATTCATGACCTAAGTCTAAAGCATACATCATATGCAAGATGTGTCCCTATCCAATGCTCATCCCATGGTGCCTCCAACATGCACCTCATGCTCCACTCTTCCAGGCTCAACCTGACCTGAAATGATGCCCCACAACACGGGGTGAGATATATAAATATATCTCAGTAAACCAAGGGCCCTGGAGGTTTCTCCACCCCATGGCTCACTCAATGTGCAAATACAACATCATATAACATGCATGTAATACAATATCACCCATCAACTGGAGACTACCCGAGAACATCCACTCATGGATTCATGTTCAAGGACTCCATCATATAACTCCCGAGACAGTCCTGGCGCCTCTCCCATGGTTGAGAAGACTCCATGGCAATACCCAACCGGAACTCCTCATGAGCCCTATCCGGCGGACGTCCCCGTTTGGATCATCCTGGCGCCGCTCCTAGAGTCGACTCCACGGCAAAACCCGACTGGCATTCTCACAAGGACGAACCCAGCGGATGTCCAAACTCCACACACGTCAACTGGCCAGTGACCAAACAATTTTCATAAAATCCAAGCAATATGCATACAAGCACACAATCACACAATGCCATAATCACATAATCCAACCACAACCTTCCACTAGGTGTGGTGGAGCACACAAGGGCTAAACCCCAGTTCCAAAGGTTACCTCAATACCGAGCCCATGCTCCAAACGTAAGCTCCAAGCTTACCCGCTTCCAAAGCGTCCAAAAGAGGCAACCTAGATAATCCACAACATGATTATCAATACAATTCCAATGTCAACCATTAAATCTCAAATAATCATTCATTTTACTTCAATCTCTTTATAGATCAAATTACCAATTATATCATGAATCACACATTATTTCTTCTCATTCCACTATATCACACTATACCATCATCCATTTAAACATCATATTTATATCATTTTCCATCAAATTCACAACCTTTGCATCATTTTTCCTCCAAACCACCCTATGGTTCGAATTCCTCAAAGATTGGTTCTACAAGGTTTTCAATTTATTTTAACACCCATACTACTCATGTAATCTCATTATCAACCTATACCAATGGTTCATCATTCAATTATTAAATTTCATCACTTACCCATTTTCATGAAATTTACACAAATTTTTCCTAAGTTAAAAACCTAACTTTTTCACCAAAATTTATCATAGCATTTCTAGCTTTCATGCATCATTCTAAGGCCTTTTCATCTAATAGCATTTTTCCATTTGAGCTCTCTATCATCACACATCTAAAATCAAAGATTCAAAGCATAAATTCCTAGATCTATGAAACCAACCATAAAAATACCACAAATATACTCACCATCAAGTGTAGGAACACCACCAAGGCTCCATCAATCCAAAAGAGATCCAAAAACTCCAAAAACTCCAAGAACACCAAAGGGGTCGGATCTGAGTTTGTCCATTTTCGCCCCAAGGAGATGATTTCATGGCTTCTAAGTGTTACCAATGGCTTTGGAAGGTCGTTTACAATAGATTTCAACACCAAAATCAAGTGATTTGGTGGAGAAATGAGGAATTGGTGAGAGAAGAGAGAAATGGGGGTTTGGGGTTCATTTGGCAGGGGAGGCGCGAGGGAGAAGAAGAAAAGAGAGGAAAGAAGGAAGAAAAAGAGGGTGGGGCCAAGTGACTTCGGTCACACGGGTCCCACACGCGATCTAACTTTCACTCCGATAAAAATTCTGATCATATATTCTTAATCTACATATTTTTCCAGTCCATGACATATTTTTCTTTCCTCAAAATACCCATAAAAATTTCACACTTATCGGTACACTAACAACACAGTATTTAACACTTAAAAATCACTATTCATCAATTTTTCCCAAATTTGCCTATTCACTCAATTTTCCGCCCTGATTCCATTTCCAACATTATTTTTGCCATATTAAATCTCTAACTCCATTTTTCATGCCTCGGTTCACGTTTTTGGCAAATTACCATTTTGCCCTTTTAGCCCATTTAGGCCCTAATTCTTGGATTTTCACTAATCCTTCCCTTTTAAACCCACATTTTATCACATAAATTCACATTTAATTTTCCGAGGTGTTATATTCACCCCACCTTTTTAGAATTTTGTCCGCAAAATCAACTATGCACATAAGCTAACTCGGGATACAACCAGAGAATCTCAGTCCCCCGTACCCAAGAAGCTCCATCAGTGCGCGGACACCAAAACAATTGTTTACATTTTTATCTTTTGGCTCTTCAGCCACATTTCACAATAGTCTTGCCTTTCAAAGGCCCAATGGGAGACCTCACGTCCTTCCCAATCTCAATCTCAACCGGTGACACCGCATGTGAACAACCGGAGCGCACCACACAGTTGTGCTCTATCAATGCTTTATCAAGCCACTTTCTTTCAATTTCTTTTCACAAGTCAGGCTACCAAGCACATATAGCTCATATTTTCACTTGGCAGGTTTTCCTACCAAATTAACATATCAACCTATATACCCTTAGGGTTATGCTACATCCTATTCAATCTGTGCCACACAGGCAACTCTTACTTATTGGCACAATACAGCCACAATTTTCCTTCTTTGAATTCTATCTCCACGGAGTATTAACTCTTGTCATCAATCTCTTTCACATTTCTTATTCCACATCAAACATTATTATGGAATCTCACAGCCTCTCAGTGCAACTCACTGAGTACTCATCCAATTCATGCTCACTATACCTTTATTTTCTGAGGGACGAATCCCCATTTTTGGCACCTAGCCACAACTCGTATATCCACATTTTTCTTTTCTCATGTTCTCAACCTACAACGTACAATTTCACCTCAACACTTCATCTTTAACAAGCAACATCTTTGTGCTCAACCGTCAATCTATCCTTAAAAGTTCAACAACTTCACCAAAACACAATGGCGAATCTCTCTCTCAAGACCTTTATCTGGTACTCAATGGACCTCACATTACAATTTATACCTCTCATCAGTCATTTCAACGCTTTCAATCACGAATTCACTCATGAATTTTATACACTACATCGGCTAATTCAAAGCCTTCATCCAAGGATTCACTCATTACCTTTCATACACTAGATCATACTTACCATTTCAGCTAATCATCTCAAAACTTAACACATAGTTCATCATGAATTTCTCAATTTAAAGGCAACATGCCTAAGATTTCCATTAACAATTTTCTTTAATTACCGTTCCATACTCATGTTATCAATTCCACATGTATTTCATTCTATACACCTCACCTTCATCATTATCTTTTCATTCAACCAGTATGTACCACTCCAAGGTCACATATCATCTCTCTCTCATATCTATCCCATCACATAGGGATTTTCAAAGCCTACTTATCATGCACAAGGAACTAAACCCATCATTATCATTACTTTCATAATTTCATATCAGTTGTTACACAAGTCTCTCGGACTATTCAAAAGTACCACTAGCCCTCTCAATCATATATCTTGGAATCTAGCCAAGAACAACCTTAACATTGGGTATTTTCAACGCATCACTCACAATAATTGCATCTATACTGCTCCATCAGTAGCTCTACCACCAGGGTAAGGATATCAACCTTTCATTTCACCAAATACCATTCTGTTTAACAATTAGTACCACACCCTTTTACTTGAATAAATCACAATTAATCCCTTATTAACATCCTTGGCCATTCAGGCCACCAACTTAACTTAACATCTCACCATCACAAGCCTTTACATAAAACTTTGACTCAATCCATCATCACCAATCAATTTCCATCCCCTTCACATAGGGTGATAATCCGATAATTCACTTCACAATTTCCGTAAAACCATAATTCCATATTACCACACTTGGTATACACTCATGCACATCTCCGAGTGCTCACATTCATAATTCAAACTATCATCTCATGGCACCTCACACATTTCATCATATTAGGCATATTACTGTTCACTTACAGTTATCCAAATTCACCTCTTGCATTCCTCACAAGATACAATCCTCTAATGCAATGGGTAAGAACATCCTTAGGTTTAACCCCTCGAGCTCTTGCTGTCCTAAGGGCCCCAGGTGCAATGCCCCACCAATCAGAGAATCTGTCCTTATAATTCACGCAAGAAGAGGTAACATGCCATCGGCTGTACTAACAGTCCCACTAACACAAGGTTCTACCTCACACTACTTGACTTATACCAAATAATAATAATAATCTCCGGGAACATAATCCATACGGAGATGGCCATACAAATAAACACATTCACATCAAATCCGTACATAATGGCAAACAGAGTACTATATAGATGCCTAATGGTATACTAGATATATTCTACTTTTGCACCATCCACTGTACTTTTCCAATATGGTTCCTTTCTCAACATTCTACTCATTTCACTTGGCTAGACATTAGTCTTAGTCCATAGAATAATCATCCTCACATGATTCCAACATCTTTCTCATATTTGACACAAAACTTTCAATTCATAACAGTACCCATGTTCGGTACCATCCTAATCCATT
Organism: Gastrolobium villosum; assembly: GCA_032173675.1. Taxonomy (NCBI): domain Eukaryota; kingdom Viridiplantae; phylum Streptophyta; class Magnoliopsida; order Fabales; family Fabaceae; genus Gastrolobium; species Gastrolobium villosum. Next base: position 22,200 of record JAVKPL010007835.1, on the reverse strand, counting down.
GTCCATCATGGCTCATAGCAACCATGCTCAACACTGTGGAAGATCCACTTCATTAAACTGAATTCACTTTTTTCTCAATATTTCACTATGACACCAAGAGTGTCCTCATTTAACAGTCCATGCATTCTGCGCATCGGGACCACTAGATACATTATCAACTTCGAGCAGTGCTCGCCTGGGACTTCCAAGAGCAACACCTCTTAGGATTCAATCCACAAAGGGAAACCCAGGACAATTTTAATTGTCACATTATTACCAACATGTGTGCCATGGTATAACTTGCACACCGGGACTCCATCATGAATCCCATACCACATTGAGCATCCAATGACACTCCAAAGAGACAATCTCTTCCACACTTCCCATCATAGGGAATTTCACTTACATCATTACTCTTTTACCAAAAATAATTTTTTTTTTTCTTTTTTTTTCTTTTTCCATAGAGTTTACTAACTCAAAACAACATAACATACATTTAGGCACCCCGGCCTTCACAAGACATATAGATATACACATTTATACATATTGGCGTTCGGCCATCACAGGATTACTATCCACAAATAATTAGGCCGCAACCTTAACATTTCAATGCTACCCAACATTATGGAAGCCTCATGGTACCATTACTACACCACACATAGTTATACTTTCTCACCTCACATTTGTCAAGTCCAACCATCCTTAACTTTTGGATTCTCATAATTTCAATCAATTTCCTCCAATGCCATTCATGGCAATTTCCTCAACTTCTTATATTTTACTTTTTATACACATGATATCCTCACTTACATTCGGCCAACATTAATTCATCATGGACTAAAGTCCCAATTTCACATTGAATCTATCCAACACATCATTTCCATAGTCCTTTCAAGTTACTCACAATCCTCAATCCATATTTTGAAATTTCATTTTATTTCTACATTCAAGCATTTTAAGTCATCCATGTACATGCCCTCATCAAGGGTCTTATAACCTTATACTTTACCCTAAGGTATCCAATATTACATATAAACACTCATATTCAATCTCTCACGAATTCATTGGGGTTCCCATCCCCTACCATATCAAAGATATAGCACTAATTCCACAAATAATCAGTCTTTCTAACTCCCCGTACAATTTGGGAAGACTTACCAACATCACCATCATAATATCAATTCAAATCAATCACACTTACTTACCATAAGACCACATATTCAGTTATGGTAGTATTCTACTCAAAACGGTTATACATCCTATCTCAATTTCATTCCCACTAAATCCTCAATGACAGTATCACAATTTATTCTTACTAAGTCCTCAATTACATCAAATTTACTTACTAATATATCCATCCGTGGAGCAGTCATCACTGCACCCACCACCACAGCCTAAGGACTGGCATTGGTGCTCCAGGGTTGTCACGAAGGCATCTTATACTGACCACACATTGAACACAAAGAAATGGGTTGATCAGGCCCAAACTAAGGAATCACATGTGTAGCAGTCAATAAGAGTCTACGTACAACTATACAGCACTCACCTCAATTACACAATCATCAGAGTTCCCTAAAGAAACTGCTCTGATACCATAAAATGTAACAGCCCGTTACGTACCGGTATTGTTAACATTGATTATGATATTAAGCGCAGTTACAATCACAATAATTGGGTTAATTAAATTACGGGAAAACTTTTTCTTTTTATCATATTCCTTTTTATAACCATTACCTTTTCCGTAATCAATTAAAACAACACCATGATTGTAAATGCAATACGCGGAAGCATTCAGCTTAACAACACCACTAATCTTTGTTTTTATTCAACTCATTTAAAACCCATCAACTCATTCTCCTTTCTTACCAAGTTCTAGCCCTTTACGTAAGCTACGCGTGGTTTCAAACCACGAATCATTTGGAGTTCTACCCAACAAGTTATGCCCTTTTCTTTAAGTCAAGAAAAACCTGAATTTTCAAAAATTGCACTGTGGTAATCGATTACCAGTGGGTGGTAATCGATTACCACCTGTCAAAAATGAGGCAGTAGCCAAATTTTGACCTCCTCTGTTCTGGTAATCGATTACCAACTTTGGGTAATCGATTACCTCACATGGTAATCGATTACCAAGCCTCAGTAATCGATTACCAGTGAAGACAGTAGCCAATTTTCGTCCCCTGTTGCATGGTAATCGATTACCATGCTTGGGTAATCGATTACTATGCAGCAAAAGTGACAGATTACAGCATTTTAAGCCCCAAAAAGGTTGTGTAATCCATCCCAAACACCTAAGTACTCCACACAACACTTAAACATACTCTAATCTAGGCACTAGGCCCCTTCAAACATGCATTTTCATTCAATTATGCAACATTTACATAGTCTTTAATATAATGGCCAATTTACATCAAATATGGTCCATTTTACAACATATTCACCAAGACTTCAATTACAATGAATGTGGCAATGGACAAGTCCCATGCTCACTCAAATATACAATATATTCTCATGTCCTACATATACATCATATTGAAGGATCTAACATGTGTTCATGAGCTTACTAAGCATGGCATTTTCAACATGCATAGATTCATGACCTAAGTCTAAAGCATACATCATATGCAAGATGTGTCCCTATCCAATGCTCATCCCATGGTGCCTCCAACATGCACCTCATGCTCCACTCTTCCAGGCTCAACCTGACCTGAAATGATGCCCCACAACACGGGGTGAGATATATAAATATATCTCAGTAAACCAAGGGCCCTGGAGGTTTCTCCACCCCATGGCTCACTCAATGTGCAAATACAACATCATATAACATGCATGTAATACAATATCACCCATCAACTGGAGACTACCCGAGAACATCCACTCATGGATTCATGTTCAAGGACTCCATCATATAACTCCCGAGACAGTCCTGGCGCCTCTCCCATGGTTGAGAAGACTCCATGGCAATACCCAACCGGAACTCCTCATGAGCCCTATCCGGCGGACGTCCCCGTTTGGATCATCCTGGCGCCGCTCCCAGAGTCGACTCCACGGCAAAACCCGACTGGCATTCTCACAAGGACGAACCCAGCGGATGTCCAAACTCCACACACGTCAACTGGCCAGTGACCAAACAATTTTCATAAAATCCAAGCAATATGCATACAAGCACACAATCACACAATGCCATAATCACATAATCCAACCACAACCTTCCACTAGGTGTGGTGGAGCACACAAGGGCTAAACCCCAGTTCCAAAGGTTACCTCAATACCGAGCCCATGCTCTAAACGTAAGCTCCAAGCTTACCCGCTTCCAAAGCGTCCAAAAGAGGCAACCTAGATAATCCACAACATGATTATCAATACAATTCCAATGTCAACCATTAAATCTCAAATAATCATTCATTTTACTTCAATCTCTTTATAGATCAAATTACCAATTATATCATGAATCACACATTATTTCTTCTCATTCCACTATATCACACTATACCATCATCCATTTAAACATCATATTTATATCATTTTCCATCAAATTCACAACCTTTGCATCATTTTTCCTCCAAACCACCCTATGGTTCGAATTCCTCAAAGATTGGTTCTACAAGGTTTTCAATTTATTTTAACACCCATACTACTCATGTAATCTCATTATCAACCTATACCAATGGTTCATCATTCAATTATTAAATTTCATCACTTACCCATTTTCATGAAATTTCCACAAATTTTTCCTAAGTTAAAAACCTAACTTTTTCACCAAAATTTATCATAGCATTTCTAGCTTTCATGCATCATTCTAAGGCCTTTTCATCTAATAGCATTTTTCCATTTGGGCTCTCTATCATCACACATCTAAAATCAAAGATTCAAAGCATAAATTCCTAGATCTATGAAACCAACCATAAAAATACCACAAATATACTCACCATCAAGTGTAGGAACACCACCAAGGCTCCATCAATCCAAAAGAGATCCAAAAACTCCAAAAACTCCAAGAACACCAAAGGGGTCGGATCTGAGTTTGTCCATTTTCGCCCCAAGGAGATGATTTCATGGCTTCTAAGTGTTACCAATGGCTTTGGAAGGTCGTTTACAATAGATTTCAACACCAAAATCAAGTGATTTGGTGGAGAAATGAGGAATTGGTGAGAGAAGAGAGAAATGGGGGTTTGGGGTTCATTTGGCAGGGGAGGCGCGAGGGAGAAGAAGAAAAGAGAGGAAAGAAGGAAGAAAAAGAGGGTGGGGCCAAGTGACTTCGGTCACACGGGTCCCACACGCGATCTAACTTTCACTCCGATAAAAATTCTGATCATATATTCTTAATCTACATATTTTTCCAGTCCATGACATATTTTTCTTTCCTCAAAATACCCATAAAAATTTCACACTTATCGGTACACTAACAACACAGTATTTAACACTTAAAAATCACTATTCATCAATTTTTCCCAAATTTGCCTATTCACTCAATTTTCCGCCCTGATTCCATTTCCAACATTATTTTTGCCATATTAAATCTCTAACTCCATTTTTCATGCCTCGGTTCACGTTTTTGGCAAATTACCATTTTGCCCTTTTAGCCCATTTAGGCCCTAATTCTTGGATTTTCACTAATCCTTCCCTTTTAAACCCACATTTTATCACATAAATTCACATTTAATTTTCCGAGGTGTTATAGTTGTTATACGAAAACTCCACCAAAGGAAGGTACCTATCCCATGTCGAGCCCTGCTCCAAAAGCCTGCAAGATGTCCTCCAAGGTCTGGATAGTCCGCTCAGTCTGTCCATCAGTCTGAGGGTGATAGGCTGTACTCAGTCTCAACTGCGTACCAAAAGCTCCCTGCAGCGCCTCCCAGAACCGAGATGTGAACTTCGGGTCCCTATCACTGATGATACTCTCGGGCACCCCGTGAAGCCTCACGATCTCGCGAACGTAAAGTCTGGCCAACTGCTCTATAGTGAAGCTCACCTTCACTGGAAGAAAATGGGCAGACTTCGTCAATCTGTCCATAATGACCCAAATCGGGTCACAGCCAACCTGAGTCTTCGGCAAACCCACAACGAAGTCCATGGAAATGCTCTCCCATTTCCACTCTCAATCTCAAGAGGTTGAAGTTTACCTGACGGCTTCTGGTGCTCGACCTTCACTTTCTGACAAATCAAACACTTGGACACGAAAACGGCAACATCTTTCTTCATGCCCGGCCACCAGAAGTTCTTCTCCAGATCTTGATACATCTTTGTAGCACCAGGGTGGATAGAAAACTGGCCCTTATGGCCTTCTGCCATAACCTCATCGGTCAACGGACCTCGAGGAACCACAATTCTCTGCTAAAACATCATAAGTCCATCCTCATTCCAAGACACACTGTCTTGGTTCTTCACATAATCCAGGCACTCTCTCTGAACTTGCGCCTCTTTGATCTTTTCCAACAGCTCGTTCACAACGTTTGCTGCCTCCAACTCGAAAAGTGCACTCTCGCACGGAGTGGTCACTGCCAACTTCTGAAACTGCGCAACCACATCAAAGTTACAAAGTAACGTACTAGGCAATCTCCCGGATTTCCGGCTTAAAGCATCGGCTACCACATTGGCCTTACCGGGATGGTACTTCAGCTCAAAGTCATAATCCTTCAGGAATTCCATCCATCTTCTTTGCCTCATGTTCAACTCCTTCTGGTCAAACAGATACTTCAAGCTCTTGTGGTCACTGAACACCACAAACTGCATACCGAACAGATAATGCCTCCAAATCTTGAAAGCAAACACGATCGCAGCCAGCTCCAAATCATGAGTCGGGTGATTCTCCTCATGCGGTTTCAACTGCCTCGAAGCAAAAGCAACTGCTCTACCGGACTGCATTAACACACAACCCAGCCCCTTACCAGAAGCATCACAGTAAAGCTCAAATTGCTCCTCAGGATTAGGAAGGACCAACACTGGAGAAGTAGTCAATCTCTCCTTCAACTCCTGAAAGCACTCCTCACACTCATGAGTCCACACAAATGGAGTCTCCTTCCGAGTAAGATGAGTCAAAGGGAGAACCATCGTAGAGAAACCCTTGATGAACCTCCGATAATAACCTGCCAAACCCAGGAAACTCCTCACTTCTGTAACTGTCTTGGGCCTCTCCCAATCCAGTACGACCTCGATCTTATTGGGATCCACTGCAACTCCATCTGCTGAAATCACATGCCCCAGAAACTTGACTGATTTGAGCCAAAACTCACACTTAGAAGGCTTAGTATAAAGCTTTTTCTCCTTCAAACTTGCAGAACAATCCTCAGATGCTTCGCATGCTCCTCCTCAGTCTTGGAGTAAATCAGAATGTCGTAAATGAAGACAATCACAAACTGATCCAGAAATGGCTGGAAAATCCTGTTCATGTAATCCAGTACGGTGTGGTATCAGAGCAGGGTCTCTCATCCAGTACGGTGTGGTTCGAGGACGAACCAGGCGGAAGCTGGTGGGCATGTAACATCCCGGGCGCTGACAAGGGCGGGGAGTGATCGCCGGTGCGCAAGGGCACGAACAAGGAGCGGCTCCTGGCAGGCTTCCAGCGACGGGGGTACATGAATGAATCGAATAACACCGGAAAAAGAGGGATTCCAGAGACTGTGCTGGTATGGGACAGTACAGTTGGGAATGACTTATAAGAATTAATTGGTACTACCTATACTAACAAGATGCATCTACTTTTCGGTAGCCCGGATCTGAAGAACTCCACAGTTAAGCGTGCTTGACTTGGAGCAATTCTGGGATGGGTGACCTCCTGGGAACTTTTCCCGGGAAGTGTGCGAGTGAGGACAAAGCATGCTGAAAAGTCTCGTGTTAGTGTGTGGGGACAGTCGTTAATCCTTGCAAGTTGCCAGGCGTTACAGATGTAATCCTAGTCCTTAGGAAATTTTAGGATGTTTTCATATTTTATATGTAACATTTATGGTATTTACATTAATTCTTTTCTTTTAACTTTAGAAATTAATAGGATAAATTATTATTTTGTTATGAATAATTGAATTAAATTTATTTATTTAAATTAAATTTTAACCCTTTAATGATAATAAATAGGAATAATTGAATTATTTAAATTGACCATATCAAAAAAAATAACAAGTATAGGGTTCACAACGATGGCTTAATGTACAGAACACAAGAGCAAGAGTTCTAGCCCATATTATCCAAGTATGAGAGTGACAATGTCTCTTATTTGTTTTCCCTCTCCTGTTGCGAGTGGCATGGATGACATTTTCATTTTAGTGAGTAGTAGCAGCCATGAAATCTGGACTTAGTGGTGCACCATATTATCCTTCCACCACCCAGCTCATATCTCAATTATACAAGTCATTAATAAGTGGGATTGCCACTTGTTAATTCAAGCAAAAATCACATAAATTTAATTTAATTTAATCTATCAAAGAGATGAAATACTACAGACAAAATTAAAAATTGACTAACAAAAAATATAATATATATATATATATATATATATATATATATATATGTTTATGTATAGGTTTAGCGGATGCACAGTGGCTGCACCTAAGGATTAGTGCAGTCATATAAAGTTACGTCGATTTATAGTGTGAAAGCATTATATATAGGGAATTAAAACCATATAAAGGTGGAAATAAATATAAAGCATTAAATATGAGAAATCATAAATATACAAATGTGGAAATAAATATAATATTTTTATTTTCTACAATTAATCTTGAACGCGAATTTCTTTTATCCCACCCAAAAGAGTAACTCTCTTATATTCAATTATAATTATCAAAATAACAAAATTCAACGCCGAAGGCCATAAGCACGCTTTTATATACTAATTATAAACTGATCCAAAATACTAAATCTAAAATAAGAAAATTTTCTAAAAAAATATAATGGTAATTAACTTCTAAAAATAAATAAATAATCACAATTAAGTCATTCAAAACACAAATGTGTTGTTTTCCTTTTCTTGCCAAACAAATCACAATCATGTCTGCTGCTTCATTTGAACTTGAATTTTATCGCAATTTGTTATATTTCAAATTATTTCTTCTTTTAATAATTGGGGCAAACTTATAAGGCCACAATTTTGTTTGACTTCAAGCTTCTTGAATAAATGGTTAAGTAGGGTACAGTGAGCTTACTATAAGTGCATTAGAATTACTTAAGTTTAGAACTATATAAAAAATTATACTTTTACATTAAATCACTTTCCATCAATAGCCACTTTTATTATTATATTTATAAGAATGCAATCATATTTAATTTTGTTTCCATGAACATTATTAATAAATCAAATTTAAAGGATTTTTTATTATGTGAATTGATTATATGAAGTGTAATATTCCAGGGAAATAATTGTAATTTATAATACAATAAATTAATAATAGTAATAAATTAATAGTAGTAATAATAATGTGTAATAAATTGTGATTGTTTGAATTATTAATTGATTGGTCATTTATGCATTAATGTTTGATTGGTGATGTTTGATTAGTAATTTGATTAGATATGATGAGTCAATAATGAGTCAGTAATGAATTAGCGATATTAAGAATAAAAAAATGTATAAAGCCAATATCTGAACCAGATACATCAATGAAAAATAAGGAAATAAATTCACGAAACTCATATCCGAGCCCAAAACTTCAACTATAAATAAAGGCATAGCCTAACCAAACCAATTCACTTCTCAATATTTCTCCTCTACTCTTCTCCTCCTCTACTCTTCTCCTCCTCTGCTACTCTATCTCTTCTTACTTCAAAAATTTATTTTATCTTATTTTATATTCTTCTGGTCAACCGGTTCTCCGCCCCAAATTATTCTATTTCTTCTAGAAACTAGTGAAAACGGAGACCAGGTAATCTTAATCCCTAGAGAGTTATAGTTTATATTTATTTGTAATTTGATAGATGTAATCCTAATCCTTAGGAAATTTTAGGATGTTTTCATACGTTATATATAACACCTCAAATATTTAAATGTTTATTTTAATGATATATTGAGAAATGAAAGTTGATGGATTAGTGAAAATCCAAGTATTATGGCCAAAAAGGGGCAAAAGGGCAAAATTGTAATTTGCCAACCGTGTGTTAGGAGGCTTAAATACTGAGTTAGAGATTTCAAATGACAAAAGTAAGGTTGGAAATGGAATCAGGGCGAAAAATTGAGTAAATAGGCAAATTTGAGAAAAATCGATGAATAGTGATTTTTAAGTGTTAAAATACTGAGTTGTGAGTGTACCAATAGGTGTGAAATTTTTATCAATATTTTGGAGAAAGAAAAATATGCCATGGACTGGAAAAATATTTAGATTAAGGATTTGTGATCGGAAATTTTATCGGAGTTAAAGTTAGATCGCGTGTGGGACCCGTGTGACCGAAGTCACTTGGCCCCACCTCCTTTTCTTTCCTTCTTTCTCTCTTTTCCTCTCATCTCTCTCGCGCGCTCACAGGGACAAGAAGAGCCATTTCCACCATTTTCTTCCCATTTCACCATTTCTTCGTTTCTCCACCGAATCGCTTGATTTTGGTGTTGAAATCTATCGTAAACAACCTTCCAAAGCCATTGGTAGCACCTAGAAGCCTTGAATCCATCTCTTTGGCTACGTTTTAAGCAAACTCAGATTCGACCCATTAGTGTTTTTGGAGATTTCTTGGAGTTTTGATCTTCAAATGGTTTAGTGAAGCCTTGGTGGTGATCATACTACCCATTGTAAGTATATTTGTGGTCTTTTGATAGTTGATTTCTTAGATCTATGAATATGTGTTCAAAGCTTTGATTTTAGATGTGTGATGATAGAGAGCCCAAATGGAAAAATGCTATTAGATGAAAAGGCCTTAGAATCATGTTTGTAAGCTAGAAATGCTATGTTAAATTTTGGTGAAAAATCTAGGTTTTTTTAACTTAGAGAATTTTGAGGAATTTTGATGAAAAATGAGTTTTTGTGTAATTGGGATTTGATGATTGTTGTAGGGTGCCTCACACGGTTGGATTTGAGAAAAGTTGATTTGGAGCATACGTTTGGAACGGTGTTGCTCGTGTTAAGGTAAACTCTTGGAACTTGGGTTTAATCCCTAGTGAGCTCCACCACACCTAGAGGAAGGTTGTGGTTGGATTATGTAGTGATGACATGATGTGTTTGTGTGCTTGTATGCATATTGCTTGTATTTTGTGAAAATTGTTTGGTCACTGGCCAGTTGACGTGTTTTGGTTTGGACATCCGCTGGGTTCGTCCTACGGGAGAATGCCAGTTGGAATGCCATGGTGTTGACTCTGGGAGCGACATCAGGATGATCCAAGCGGGGGACGTCCGCCGGATAGGGCTCATGAGGAGTTCCGGTTGGGTATTGCCATGGAGTCGTCTCAACCATGGGAGAGGCGCCAGGACTGTCTCGGGAGTTATATGATGGAGTCCTTGAACATGTATCCATGAGTGGATGTTCTTGGGTGTCTCCAGGTGGATGGTGATATTGTTTTACTTGCATGCCATATTATGTCATTTTGATACATTTTAGTGAGCCATGGAGTGGAGAGAGCCTCTAGCTCCATTGGTTTACTGAGATATATCCGTATATCTCACCCCGTGTTTGGGGGACCACATTTCAGGTCACTATGAGCCGGGAGGAGCTTCGGGCAAGAAGCCCGTATAGTGGTCGTTGGATGGGCATGCGGTGCATAGGATTGCATGGCTTTTTGGAGGAGTTTAGGGAGTGCACATAGCATACCATTAGTATTTTGAGACTTAGGTCATGAACATATTGCATGATGTCATTTTCCATGCTTTTGTTAGTGTTCATGGTCATATGCTAAGTCTTGATATGTTTTATTATTCATGGCTTGGATAACTGTATATTTTGAGTGAGCATGGGATTTGTCCATTGCCACATTCATAGCCTTGAAGTCTTGATGAGTTATGTTGTAAAAATGGTCCATATTCGCATGTAAATGGCCATTATTATGAGAATGATGTAAATGATGTTTAATTCAAGGTAAATGCATGATGGAAGGGCCTAGAGCCTACATTAGGACATGATTATGTGTTATGTGGAGTACCAAGGGGTTAGGGATGGATTACACACCCTTTTTGGGGCTCAAAACTGCTGTAATCTGTCATTTTGCTGCATAGTAATCGATTACCCAAGCATGGTAATCGATTACCATGCAACAGGGGACGAAAAATTAGCTACTGTCTGCACTGGTAATCGATTACTGGCCTTTGGTAATCGATTACCATGTGTGGTAATCGATTACCCAGAGTTGGTAATCGATTACCAGAACAGAGGATTCAGAAAATTGGCTACTGCCTCATTTTGACAGGTGGTAATCGATTACCATCCACTGGTAATCGATTACCACAGTGTAAATTTTGAAAATTCAGGTTTTTCTAGACTAAAAGAAAGGGGTATAACTTGATGGGTAGAACTCCAAATGATACGTGGTTTGAAACCACGCGTAGATAACGTAAAGGACTACAACTTGGTAAAATATGAGAGTAAGATGGTGAGTTAAAATGAATTGAATAAAAAGGAGAATGAATGATGTTAGCAAAGATGTATGCTTCCGCAATTTGCATTTACAATTATAGTGTGGTTTTAATTGATTACGGAAAATGTTTTGATATAAAAGAAAGGAATATGTTAAAAGAAAAATTTGCCCGTAATTTAATTAACCTAATCACTGTGATTGTAACTGCGCTTAATATCATAATCAATGTTAACAATACCGGTGTACAACGGGCTGTTACATTTTATGGTATCAGAGCAGTTTTGTTTAGGGAACTCTGATTGTTTGTGTATGCTGTATCTTGTGTGTCATAGCTATCTGTGAACTATTTATGATTAATGTATATGTGATTCCTCAGTATGGGTCTGATCAACTCATTCCTTTGTGTTACATGTACAGATATCATGAGTAGGGCACGAGGTCGCCGTGGGGCACGTGGTGCAGGTCCTTTGCCACCGGATCCGGTCACTGCAGCACTGAATGCTCTGCAGGCGGAAACGGCTGCAAACAGAAATATGACTGAGAACCTGATGAAAGCAAATCAGGATATGATGCAGGCCTTTATGGCTGAGTTGAGGGCGGATAGAGGTCGTCCTAGGAGGGAAGATACACCTCCGCATACGGCTACGGTGACTCCTACACCGACGCCATCTGTTACTCCTCAACAGGGGGAGAGTGGGGCTAGTCACCACACTGGTGAGGCTAGTCATCATACTACCACTGATCCTAGTTATATTCCTGATCCATCATCTGTTGCCCAATCTACTGGGGCTGCTGGGCAGGTACTTGATAATGCTGATGATGAGCGTAGGCTCATATCCTTTAGGAAACATAAGCCACCCGCATTTCTGGGGTCAAGGGACCCAAAGGAGGTCACTGCTTGGTTGAGGGGTATGGACAAGATTTTTCAGGTTATGAGGTGCCAAGATCCGCAGAAGTTGTTATATTCTGTTTATATGCTGGAGGGTGATGCCCAAGAGTGGTGGGACAATGTGTCTCGCCCATTTATTATTCAGGGAGAGGTCCTTACTTGGACTATGTTTGAAGGATTGTTTCATGAAGAATATTTTCCCCGCGATGTTCGGGAGGCTAAGAAAGGTGAATTTGATAATCTGGTACAGGGAGTTATGACTGTGGACGCCTATGTGGCGAAATTTAATGAACTTGTCAAGTTTGCTAATTATGGAGGTACTCTACCTACTCCTGAGTTTTTGTCAGCTAAATTCCAAAGAGGGCTGAGTGAGAAGATTGCTAAGAGGATGTCTAACACGGCAGTGAGAAACTTTGCTGATTTGGTGACCCAGTGCAAAAGGGTCGAGACTGTTTATGGAAGGTATCCGAAATCTGATTCGGCTAAAGAGCAAGATGTTAAGAGGACACCTGGTCCTTCTGGAAATACTAACAGAGGAGGTTTCAATAATAATAATAGAGGTAGGGGGTTGCATGTGAGGCAGCCTCCTGGTCAGTTCAAGAGGGGTGGAAATATTGGTGGTGGTGGTGCTGCGAACAGATATCCTACCCCACAATGTGGGAAGTGTGGGAAATACCACAAAGGTGTGTGTGGTGCTGATCCGTCGGCTTGTTATAAATGTGGTCGGAATGGCCACTTTGCTAGAAATTGTCCATCTTCTTCGGGGCAGGCTGCGAATCTGCAGGCCTTGCCGCCAGCTACTACTACTGCTGCTGCTCCTATTGCTGTTGTTCCTACTGTGGGACGAGTTTATACTACTAATGCGCAACGTACTGAGAAGGCTCCGAATTTGGTTAAAGGTATAATTTTTCTATCTAATGTTGATTTATCTGTGTTGTTTGATTCGGGAGCAACACATTCATTTGTGGCGGACTATGTGGCTAAGGCGTTGGACTTAAAGGTAACACGGATGGTTCCTCCGATGCGTATTACTACTGCTACAGGTGAGGTTAGTGAGTCGTCCTGGATTTGTGAAGATGTAAAGTTCACTTATTTAGGCAGGGGTTACACCATTGATTTAATTATCTTACCCCTGGCCTCTGTCAATTTGATTTTGGGGATGGATTGGTTGTCTCGGAACTGCGCAATGATTGATTGCTGCGGGAAGAGGTTGTTGTTATCTCACGAGAGGCCGTCTGTTTGTCCGTCTCTGTATTTGTCTGTAAGTCAAACTGTGAAAGCCTTGAAGGCTGGAGATTTGGGTTATGTTCTGTTGGGCGGACTGGTAGGTGATAAAAAGGAAGAGATTTCTGCTATACCAGTTGTAAATGAGTTTGAGGATGTATTTCCGGATGAGATACCGGAATTCCCACCTGAGAGAGAGATTGAATTCTCAATTGATTTATTGCCTGGTGTGGGGCCGATCTCCTTGGCTCCATATCGGATGTCGCCACTTGAATTGGCTGAATTGAAGAAACATATTGAAGAACTGTCTGCGAAGAATTTTATTAGGCCGAGTGTGTCTCCGTGGGGAGCACCGGTGATATTTGTAAAGAAAAAGGATGGTAGCATGAGATTGTGCACTGACTACCGACAGCTGAATAAAGTGACTATTAAGAACCGGTACCCATTACCGCGTATTGATGATTTATTAGATCAGTTGAGGGGTGCCTGTGTATTTTCAAAGATTGATCTCCGGTCCGGATATCACCAGATTCGGATTAAACCGGAGGATGTACCTAAAACAGCTTTCCGATCCAGATATGGACATTTTGAATATCAAGTGATTCCTTTCGGGCTTACTAATGCCCCGGCGGTGTTCATGGACTATATGAACCGCATTTTTAAACCGTATTTGGACCAGTTTGTAATTGTGTTCATTGATGACATTTTGATCTATTCTAAGAGTAAAGAGGAGCACATGGACCATTTGAGGACTGTGTTGCAGGTGTTGAAAGATAAGAAACTGTATGCTAAACCGTCTAAGTGTGAATTTTGGTTATCTGAGGTGCAATTTTTGGGTCATGTTATTTCTGCAAGTGGTGTTGCAGTGGATCCAAGCAAGATTGAAGCGGTGAGTGACTGGGAAAGACCTAAGACTGTGACTGAAATTAGAAGTTTTCTGGGGCTTGCTGGCTATTATCGCCGATTTATACAGGGATTTTCTGCAATGGTTCTACCGTTGACTCGATTGACACGAAAGGATACTCCTTTTGTGTGGACCCAGGAATGTGAGGACTGTTTTCTGCTACTGAAAGAGAAATTGACTACTGCTCCGGTGTTGACTCTACCTGATCCGGAGGGTGAGTTTGTGTTATATTGTGATGCTTCTAAGAAAGGTTTAGGGAGCGTGCTGATGCAGGAAGGAAAAGTGATTGCATATGCGTCTAGGCAGTTGAGGCCACATGAAGAAAATTATCCGACGCATGACTTAGAATTGGCTGCTATTGTTTTTGCCTTGAAAATTTGGAGGCATTTTCTGTATGGAATGAAGTTTGCTGTGTTCAGCGACCATAAAAGCTTGAAATATTTATTTGATCAGAAGGAGCTGAATATGAGGCAGCGTAGATGGGTTGAATTCTTGAAAGATTATGATTTTGAGCTGAAATACCACCCGGGAAAGGCCAATGTCGTGGCTGATGCATTGAGTAGGAAGTCTGTTAATTTATCTCAT
Organism: Gastrolobium villosum; assembly: GCA_032173675.1. Lineage (NCBI taxonomy): Eukaryota > Viridiplantae > Streptophyta > Magnoliopsida > Fabales > Fabaceae > Gastrolobium > Gastrolobium villosum. The sequence goes on along the minus strand of JAVKPL010007835.1, from coordinate 7,140 downwards.
ATGATGATGTGGGACAATGAAGTGATTGAGCAATTCCGTGATATGAAAATAACGGATTTCTTTGCAGGAAGAATGTGTGATATGGAGATGACTCGGATTGAGAACGAGCTGCACGAGAAGATTAAAGAGACTCAGATTCGCAATGAGAGTATAAAGTATTTGAAAGGCCAGAGTGGCATATCTGTGAATGAACAAGGACTACTATTATATCAGGGCAGGATTGTTGTGCCCAAGGAACTTGCTGAGGAAGTTATGACTGAGGCCCATAAGGGTCAATATTCTATCCACCCAGGTGCCACAAAGATGTACCAAGATTTGAAAGTTAAGTTCTGGTGGCCTGGTATGAAAAGGGATGTTGCCGAGTACGTGTCTAAGTGCTTGGTTTGCCAGAAAGTGAAAATAGAGCATCAGAAACCTGCTGGATTACTTCAGCCGCTGGATATACCTGAATGGAAATGGGAAAGTATTTCTATGGATTTTGTTGTTGGATTGCCGAGAACTCAAGCTGGTTATGATTCAATTTGGGTTATTGTGGACCGACTTACGAAGTCTGCACATTTTCTACCAGTACGAGTGGATTACACTACGGAAAAGTTGGCAACACTTTATGTGAAGGAGATTGTTAGACTCCATGGGATACCGATTAGCATTGTTAGCGATCGAGACCCGAAGTTTACTTCGCGATTTTGGGGAGCTTTGCAGCAGGCTTTTGGCACTCAGCTCCGGCTGAGCACTGCTTATCACCCGCAGACTGATGGTCAGACTGAGAGGACCATACAGACACTTGAGGATATGCTGAGAGCTTGCACACTGGAACAGGGTAATGCCTGGGATAAGTACTTACCACTGGTGGAATTTTCTTATAACAACAGTTTTCATTCCAGTCTGGGTATGGCACCATACGAGGTTTTATATGGCAGGAGGTGTCGTACGCCCACTTGTTGGACTGAGGTAGGCGATAAAGAAAGATTTGGTCCGGATTTTGTGCAGGAAACGACAGTGCAGATTGAAATGATCAGAGAAAAGTTGAAACAGGCACAGAATCGGCAGAAAAGTTATTATGACAATAAGCATAGACCGCTGGAATTTGAGGAAGGTGACCATGTTTTCGTACGTCTGTCGCCGGTCACAGGTGTTGGCCGTGCGTTGGGTGTGAGGAAGCTGAGTCCACGATTCATTGGGCCATATCAGATTATGAAAAGAGTAGGATTGGTGGCCTATCAGCTTGCCTTACCCCCTCAGTTGTCTAATTTACATGATGTCTTTCATGTGTCGCAGTTGCGACGTTATGTTCCGGATGAGTCACATGTGGTGATGCCGGATGATATTGAAATCAGGGAGAACTTGAAGACTCCCATTGGTCCTATTGCAGTATTGGACCGCAGTGAAAAGAGACTAAGAAGTAAAGTGATTCCCATGCTGAAGATTCAGTGGGAAGGCCGCACACCTGAGGAAGCTACTTGGGAGCGGGAGGACGAGATTCTCCGGCTGTATCCTGAGTTAGTGAGCAGGTATGATTTAATTTTGCGGACAAAATTTCAAAAAGGTGGGGTGAATATAACACCTCAAATATTTAAATGTTTATTTTAATGATATATTGAGAAATGAAAGTTGATGGATTAGTGAAAATCCAAGTATTATGGCCAAAAAGGGGCAAAAGGGCAAAATTGTAATTTGCCAACCGTGTGTTAGGAGGCTTAAATACTGAGTTAGAGATTTCAAATGACAAAAGTAAGGTTGGAAATGGAATCAGGGCGAAAAATTGAGTAAATAGGCAAATTTGAGAAAAATCGATGAATAGTGATTTTTAAGTGTTAAAATACTGAGTTATGAGTGTACCAATAGGTGTGAAATTTTTATCAATATTTTGGAGAAAGAAAAATATGTCATGGACTGGAAAAATATTTAGATTAAGGATTTGTGATCGGAAATTTTATCGGAGTTAAAGTTAGATCGCGTGTGGGACCCGTGTGACCGAAGTCACTTGGCCCCACCTCCTTTTCTTTCCTTCTTTCTCTCTTTTCCTCTCATCTCTCTCGCGCGCTCACAGGGACAAGAAGAGCCATTTCCACCATTTTCTTCCCATTTCACCATTTCTTCGTTTCTCCACCGAATCGCTTGATTTTGGTGTTGAAATCTATCGTAAACAACCTTCCAAAGCCATTGGTAGCACCTAGAAGCCTTGAATCCATCTCTTTGGCCACGTTTTAAGCAAACTCAGATTCGACCCATTAGTGTTTTTGGAGATTTCTTGGAGTTTTGATCTTCAAATGGTTTAGTGAAGCCTTGGTGGTGATCATACTACCCATTGTAAGTATATTTGTGGTCTTTTGATAGTTGATTTCTTAGATCTATGAATATGTGTTCAAAGCTTTGATTTTAGATGTGTGATGATAGAGAGCCCAAATGGAAAAATGCTATTAGATGAAAAGGCCTTAGAATCATGTTTGTAAGCTAGAAATGCTATGTTAAATTTTGGTGAAAAATCTAGGTTTTTTTAACTTAGAGAATTTTGAGGAATTTTGATGAAAAATGAGTTTTTGTGTAATTGGGATTTGATGATTGTTGTAGGGTGCCTCACACGGTTGGATTTGAGAAAAGTTGATTTGGAGCATACGTTTGGAACGGTGTTGCTCGTGTTAAGGTAAACTCTTGGAACTTGGGTTTAATCCCTAGTGAGCTCCACCACACCTAGAGGAAAGTTGTGGTTGGATTATGTAGTGATGACATGATGTGTTTGTGTGCTTGTATGCATATTGCTTGTATTTTGTGAAAATTGTTTGGTCACTGGCCAGTTGACGTGTTTTTGGTTTGGACATCCGCTGGGTTCGTCCTACGGGAGAATGCCAGTTGGAATGCCATGGTGTTGACTCTGGGAGCGACATCAGGATGATCCAAGCGGGGGACGTCCGCCGGATAGGGCTCATGAGGAGTTCCGGTTGGGTATTGCCATGGAGTCGTCTCAACCATGGGAGAGGCGCCAGGACTGTCTCGGGAGTTATATGATGGAGTCCTTGAACATGTATCCATGAGTGGATGTTCTTGGGTGTCTCCAGGTGGATGGTGATATTGTTTTACTTGCATGCCATATTATGTCATTTTGATACATTTTAGTGAGCCATGGAGTGGAGAGAGCCTCTAGCTCCATTGGTTTACTGAGATATATCCATATATCTCACCCCGTGTTTGGGGGACCACATTTCAGGTCACTATAAGCCGGGAGGAGCTTCGGGCAAGAAGCCCGTATAGTGGACGTTGGATGGGCATGCGGTGCATAGGATTGCATGGCTTTTTGGAGGAGTTTAGGGAGTGCACATAGCATACCATTAGTATTTTGAGACTTAGGTCATGAACATATTGCATGATGTCATTTTCCATGCTTTTGTTAGTGTTCATGGTCATATGCTAAGTCTTGATATGTTTTATTATTCATGGCTTGGATAACTGTATATTTTGAGTGAGCATGGGATTTGTCCATTGCCACATTCATAGCCTTGAAGTCTTGATGAGTTATGTTGTAAAAATGGTCCATATTCGCATGTAAATGGCCATTATTATGAGAATGATGTAAATGATGTTTAATTCAAGGTAAATGCATGATGGAAGGGCCTAGAGCCAACATTAGGACATGATTATGTGTTATGTGGAGTACCAAGGGGTTAGGGATGGATTACACACCCTTTTTGGGGCTCAAAACTGCTGTAATCTGTCATTTTGCTGCATAGTAATCGATTACCCAAGCATGGTAATCGATTACCATGCAACAGGGGACGAAAAATTAGCTACTGTCTGCACTGGTAATCGATTACTGGCCTTTGGTAATCGATTACCATGTGTGGTAATCGATTACCCAGAGTTGGTAATCGATTACCAGAACAGAGGATTCAGAAAATTGGCTACTGCCTCATTTTGACAGGTGGTAATCGATTACCATCCACTGGTAATCGATTACCACAGTGTAAATTTTGAAAATTCAGGTTTTTCTAGACTAAAAGAAAGGGGTATAACTTGATGGGTAGAACTCCAAATGATATGTGGTTTGAAACCACGCGTAGATAACGTAAAGGACTACAACTTGGTAAAATATGAGAGTAAGATGGTGAGTTTAAATGAATTGAATAAAAAGGAGAATGAATGATGTTAGCAAAGATGTATGCTTCCGCAATTTGCATTTACAATTATAGTGTGGTTTTAATTGATTACGGAAAATGTTTTGATATAAAAGAAAGGAATATGTTAAAAGAAAAATTTGCCCGTAATTTAATTAACCTAATCACTGTGATTGTAACTGCGCTTAATATCATAATCAATGTTAACAATACCGGTGTACAACGGGCTGTTACATTATATGTAACCTTTAGGGTATTTACATTAATTTTTTTCTTTTAACTTTAGAAATTAATAGGATAAATTATTATTTTGGTATGAATAACTGAATTAAATTTATTTATTTAAGTTAAATTTTAACCCTTTAATGATAATAAATAGGAATAATTTAATTATTTAAATTGACTATAACAAAAAAAGTATAGGATTCACAATGATGGCTTAATATACAGAACACAAGGAAGCAAGAGTTCTACCTCATATTATCCAATTTTGACAGTGACAAGGTCTCTTATTTGTTTTTCCTCTCCTGTTGCGAGTGGCATGGATGACGTTTTCATTTTAGTGAGTGGTAGCTGGCTAGCAGCCATGATATCTGGACTTAGTGGTGCACCATATTATCCTTCCACCACCCAGCTCATATCTCAATTATTCAAGTCATTAACAAGTGGAATCGCTACTTGTTAATTCAAGCAAAAATCACATAAATTTAATTTAATTCAATCTGTCAAAGAAAAGAAATGCTATACACACAAAATTAAAATTAGACTAACAATATATATATATATATATATATATATATATATATATATATATATATATGGGTTTAGCGGATGCACAGTGGCTGCACCTAAGGATTAGTGCAGTCATATAAAATTACGTCGATTTATAGAGTGAAAGCATTATATATAGGGAAATAAAACCATATAAAGGTGAAAATAAATATAATGCATTAAATATGAGAAATCATAATCATACTAATGTGGAAATAAATATAATATTTTTATTTCCTACAATTAATTTTGAACGCGAATTTATTTTATCCCACCCAAAAGAGTAACTCTCTTATATTCAATTATAATTATCAAAATAACAAAGTTCAACTCCTAAAGCCATAAGCACGCTTTTATATACTAATTATAAATCGATCCAAAATACTAAATCTAAAATAAGAAAATTTTCTAAAATAAATATAATGATAATTAACTTATGAAAATAAATAAATAATCACAATTAAGTCATTCAAAACACAAATGTGTTGTTTTCCTTTTCTTGCCAAACAAATCACATTCATGTCTGCTGCTTCATTTGAACTTGAATTTTATCGCAATTTGTTATATTTCAAATTATTGCTTCTTTTAATAACTGGGCCAAACTTATTAGGCCACAATTTTGTTTGACTACAAGCGTCTTGAATAAATAGTTAAGTAGGGTACAGTGAGCTAACTATAAGTGCATTATAATTACTTAAATTTAGAAGCATATAAAAAATTATACTTTTACATTAAATCACTTTCCATCAATAGCCACGTTTATTATTACATTTACCGGAATCCAATCATATTTAATTTTGTTTCCATCAACATTATTAATAAATCAAATTTAAAGGATTTTTTATTATGTGAATCGATTATATGAAGTGTAATATCATGGGAAAACAATAGTAATTTATAATACAATAAATTAATAATAGTAATAAATTATAAATTAATATTAGTAATAATAATGTGTAATAAATTGTGATTGTTTGAATTATTAATTGATTGGTCATTTATGCATTAATGTTTGATTGGTAATTTGATTAGATATGATGAGTCATTATTGAGTCAATAATGAGTCAGTAATGAATTAGCGATATTAAGAATATAAAAATGTATAAAGCCAATATCTGAACCAGATACATCAATGAAAAATAAGGAAATAAATTCACGAAACCCATATCCGAGCCCAAAACTTCAACTATAAATAGAGGCCTAGCCTAACCAAACCAATTCACTTCTCAACATTTCTCCTCTACTCTTCTCCTCCTCGGCTTCTCTATCTCTTCTTACATCCCTAGTTGTACCATTTTGGCATTCCTAATCCCATCGTGGCCGCAACTTTGAGAGAATTATTCGAATAATATATTTGCACTCTTCTCTTCGTTTTGCAACCCCCACATTCTTGTATCAAGGTATCTTCTCATCTCCTAAGATTCTATCTTCTTCTCCTCCTTCATTACCTACCAATATGTATGATATGTTGATATCCATTTTGATGCCATTTTAGTGTTTTTATTTGCTTGAGCTGCATTTGATCATGCATATAAGATATCTATCTTGTTCTTTCCTTCTATAATCTTTTTTTTGTCCATGCATGCTAAAATATGAACATGGTTGATTGTTTTATTGGATAAAGAATCGATCTTTTTAGCTTCTGACATGTTGTTTATGGCTAAAAGGTGGTAGGTGCACGTGAAGGCTCGATTGTAGGCTTTTATGTTATTGCTTGATTCTCTTTTGCCTTACAACCAATCTTACAAGATTCAATTAATCATGTGTGACGTTATGTCTGGATCTGTTGACCGAACCATGAAACTTGGTAAGTCTAATTACTTGAATTTCATATCTCAGAACTTTCCTCTGCATCCTTTGTGGTTCTTTGCTTGTATTTACTTATATTCTTTGCATTCACTATGAAATCTTTATCAATTCTATATGGTTACATTCGTACTAGCTAGAATGTGGAATGTTATGCCATAACAATTTTGCATGCTTTTTAACATGCGATGACGAGAAAAGTGGAAAATAGAGGAAACTAAAATTAGTTTATCATCACAAACAAGCATTTTCTATTCAGAATGCGTTCGATAACTAACAAAAGCAGTTATAAATCCAAATGTCATGCTATTGGGAAACAGATGATTTATATTTTCCTTGGTTATTAATTAAAACATTAGCATCAGGATGAGATGTTAAACGTGTGAATATCTAAATTTCTGTCATATGATTCAAACTTATGTGAGTAAATTGTTTTCTTCATGCAAGCACAGGT
>JAVKPL010007834.1:0-31174 GCA_032173675.1 Gastrolobium villosum | reverse complement strand
CCAAACGCCCCCTTAGGGTATTTACATTATTTTTTTTTACCTTTCTTTAATAATTAAATTAATCATTGTAAGGGCTCTCTATTTGTAATTGTAAGTGCGTCTGTATTATTATAATAATATTTTCTTACACAACTAAAAAAAAGTAAGAAATTTTGGAAATAATTTCAAAATAAATATCTTTACCTATTTTATAAATTTAATCATTAATAATTAATTTTATTAAAATCTTATTTGATAATATCATAATTATATAAAATAAAAGTTAAAAAAAATAATTTTTTTATATTTATCTATTAGGGTCTAAGTGTAATATCACGGGAAAATAATATTAATTTATAATATAATAAATTAATAATAAAGTCAATATCTGAAATAAATGAGGCAGATACATCAATGATGAATAAGGAAATAAATGCATGGAACCCATATCCGAACCCAAAACTTCAACTATAAATAGAGGGGTAGCCTAACCAAACCAATTCGCTTCTCAATATTACACTCAACCAAACCAATTCGCTTCTCAATATTTCTCATCTTTTCTCTTTCTCCTCTGCTATCTCTCCTAACCAAACCCAAATTATTCTCTTCCTTCTAGAAGTTTACGAAAACGGAGACAAGGTAATCCTAATCCCTAGATAGTTATAGGTTATATTTATATGTAATTTGATAGATGTAATCCTAATCCTTAGGAAATTTTAGGATGTTTTGATATGTTACATGTAATCTTTAGGGGGCTTTTGGTACAGGAGAAATTTTTTGTAATTAGGAAAATAAATTTGCTCCAAATATGATGGGAAGAATTTTTTGTAGGGTAAGTTAAATTTTTTGTTATTAGGAAAATAAATTTGCTCCAAAAAATTTTCTCCTACCTCTTTTAACTCTTCCTCCTACCAAACATAGCCACATATTTTTCCTTACACTCTTTTCCCAGACAATTTTTTTCCCCTGCTACCGAACCCCCCTTAGGGGACTTTCGGTAGGAGATATTTTTGAAGATTATCGAGAAATTGAATTTTTCTAAATTTTTAATTTGCGGTAAACTGAATGTTTTCATAATATTTATGAAAATTAAGATTCACGAATAAAAAAAATTTCTCCTATTTCAAACACCCCTTTAGGGTATTTACATTATTATTATTTTTTTTACCTTTCTTTAGAAATTAAATTAATCATGTAGCTCACTGCTCTCTATTTGTAATTGTAAATGCATCTGTATTATTATAATAATATAATGCACCCCAACCGCACCGAACGGCACTTTCCATATCTACCTGCAAGCATCATCGACTTCCATCTCCCACTTAAAACTTAAAAGCATCATATTTTTCCACACAACCTTTGGCAAGGGATCTGCATTCCTCATAATTTCTTGATGCTCATTTTGCTGGTTGCAATCAAATCAACTACCAAGTCAGTCATGGATTCTGATTCCAAAGACACTTCAGGTTCAGAATGCCTGAAACCAAACACACAATCAGCAAGCAAATTGCCTTCCACGACTACTGAATCATCTCCTGCTGAGGGTATTAATATGTTGCTCTTGTCATCCTTCTGCTCACCCTGTTCCTGTCGAGCACAATGCTTCTCCAAGTTATTTGAAGAAAACCCTAGAAATCAGCATTATCCTATCCTGAGGCCCTTTGCGGAAGCTAAATTAATTAATTTTATTTTTTCCCCCCTCCCCTCTCTTTCCGTGCCCTCAAGATTGGATAATGCTTCTTTCTAGGGTTTTATTACTGGGGTATGATCTTCACGTGCAGGGAAGGAGGTAGTGTTGTGTCGTTTTCTTTGATTCAAGGTACCATTTCCTTAAGGTTGTGTTGTGTTGTGTTATGAGATATTGGTTGATGCATTGAACTTCAAAAAAGACAACAATCACCAAAGCGAGGTGTATGGAAGTTGATGCTTTAAGTGGAAAATTGTTGTGGGAAAATGTGTTCTGATGCTTTAAGTGGGATGGAAGTTGATGCTTGCTTGCAGGCAGATATCTCCTTCACCGGGTATGGAAGTGCAGTTGGGTGCATTATATGCATTACAAGTGGTGAGCTACATGATCAGACAGATGGTCAGGATTGGAATAGCACTTGTGAAGAAAAGATTAAAGCTTTTTTTTTCTTTTGTTGTTGAAAAAAGATTAAAGCTTTTGTTGATAAAGAAATCAGTATGAATTCATTTGCAAAAGTATTGGCCTCACCAGGTTGCCGTAGGACCTTGGGGAGTTTAGCAAACCATTGTATCCAGAATCAACCAATAGCTCTTTGGCGGATATGTCTGAAGTGGGGAAGACTAGAAACAAGCGTCAAAGTGGGAAAGAGATTGAACTTGGACGCTCCACTAAGGCTTTGAAAGTCGAATGTCACATGGAAGCTAAGACAACTTGTAAACCATTGGGTATGTAATATTTGCTATAAAGGTTTCTTTGTTTTTTTTTAAATGAAATATAAGGTTGAAGCTAGATTGTTTTAGGAATCTCATTTAATCTTTCGTGGTGCCTGATGTTTACTTTGCTTTATGAACTTCAACAATTTCCCAGGAGTCAACAGTTGAAGGCATGAATGATTTTTCACAATCACATCTGCTTGTGATGACTCCCCAACAAAATGGCTCTGTCAAAAAGGGAAAGGTTCGTGCTAATCCTCTAAATGGCCTTAAACCTGAGGTGACAGCCAACCGAATGCAGTTGTCATCTATCAAACACAAAAAAGTAGTAGAAGGCTCTTCCAATGGACGGTTTGAAGCAGGTTGGTAATCCTTATTTATTTTGATAAAATGGTTATTGAAACTGATTATAATGGATAAACCTTTTCATTACCTGCAGTTCAGGAGAAACTTGATCACCTGCTGGATGGAGACGGGGGAATAAGCAAAAGAAAAGTAAATACTGAATATTGGAGCCAATAAACATAATATTCCAAATATGTACATTTATTCAGAAGCTTGTGCATGCATGCATGCTCTATGTGCTTTCTAACAGATAATGTTGGTTATTTAACAAAGCAAGAAATGTCAACCTCTACTGCTGTAATATCTTAATTTTATTGTTGTTTATTTGTCTTCCATCGTATTCTCTTTCTTCAAATTTGTTACTTGTTCCTAAAAGCCTTTATATTGGTTGTATTATTGTGCTTTTACCCGGGTAGTTTTATGGTTTATCAATTTTCACCATTTGAGTACCCCCTCACCCCTCCCTTTTTCTTGGAACAGGATGCCTCCAAAGGCTACTTGAAGCTTTTGCTTCTTTCTGGGGCATCAGGTGATAGAATCAATGGTGAAGCAATTCAAAGGTCCTCACTTCTTTGCCTTTTTTGTTTCTTCATTAGTATATTTTCTCTTCATTAAGGACATGTTATACAGGCTTGTCCTATATGTATTCATGCTTTATGGACATGTAAATACTTTGTAAAGGAAATTTTAAACTTTTGTTGCAGCAATCGAGATCTTTCCATGATCCTTGATGCCCTTCTGAAAACAAAATCTAGAACAGTGCTTAATGCTATAATTAACAAAAATGGTAATCTATACTTGTTTTATATGTAATGCAATTTCCTCCCTTATATCTGGAATGTGTAAACTCATCATACCTTTGGTTGTGTCTAAAATTAACTATAGCTTTGTCTTTCAGGTTTACAGATGTTACATAACATAATGAAGCAGTACAGGCAGGACTTCAGAAAAACTCCAATACTACGAAAGCTTCTTAAGGTGCTTAGATGTGAAATTACTAATATTTAAGTTGTTTGTTATCTGCATCTTTCCTAAGAGGTTATGGATATTTCAATCTGATATTTGAATTTCATGCCATTTAATCAATAATTTGTTGTCTGCTGTAAACTAAAATTATAGAGCCTGGGTTGTGAATTTGAATTGTTAGCTTGTTGTCTATGTTCAAGTAATATTGTATCCCAGACATCAATTGTATGGGGCCACTTTAGTCCCGAAGTAAGATATATAGAAACATTGAAGTAATTTTGTTTGTTTATTTTTTTTCAAAGGAGGATAGCACTCAAAGCAGTGTAATTTACCTTCTAATTTCAGAGATGCGTATTTTTACTATACATCTAAAGGAGTGCGCTACCTTTCCTCGCGATGCTAAAATGGGGAGGATTTGCTGCAATACTAGTGTTGTTCTTGCCGAACAATAGAAATCCTTTAATTAATTTTGTGTTGAATTCACTGCATATTTTATGATTGGGTATGATGCTGTTTGTTCTGTTTACCAAAAACATGAAAGCATATTTTGTTACTTGTCCAATGGCCATGTCTTGACATTTGCGTGATGTTAATGCATGTTCTTCCTTCTCCTTCATTTAGATTTTGGCTAATTTCTCTAATCATACAGTTTGAATGTTTGAATATAGCGAACGTTCAATATGTTAATTATTGATTAGGTCATAGGTTTGACCGTCCTATACGCTTCATTAAGTTGATAGCTTGTACATCCTAATCTTTTCTTTGTTGTCCTCCTTTCTCTGTGCTCTCTATTTATAGTGAAGTGAGTATAAATAAAATATAGGGCACATGCCTAATCAACTTTTTTTTCCAGGTCTTAGAGTACCTAGCAACAAGCAAGATATTGACATCTGAACATATCAATGGTGGTCCTCCTGGCCAGGGAATGGAAAGGTAATAAAATTCCAATTTTACCCCTTCTCCCTGAATTCACTGAAGCAATTTTAAGAGAATTGGTTAACTTGTAGTAATTTCTGCCCTTTGGCACTGAGCAAGGTATTAGTTTTAATTTATAACCTCTCTTCCACAACCTTTTTTGTTTTGGCTGGTATGATCGACATAAGCTAAAAAAAAAGGTTATTGTCGAGTGCTTAGAAGCATGAAATATGCTATAATCAACGTTTTCCTATTCCATAATTTCGGGAGCAGGGGGTATGAAATTGATGATATAGAGTATGCATGATTCTGGAATAATTAAAAAGGTCGGGCAGCTGCTTATCATTAATATCTTAGTATGTCAAGCTTATTTTATGTATTCCCCTAATTAAATTGATTCAGGTCATTATACATAAAATAAGCTTGACATACTAAGATATTAATGATAAGCAGCTGCCCGACCTTTTTAATTATTCCAGAATCATGCATACTCTATATCATCAATTTCATACCCCCTGCTCCCAAAATTATGGAATAGGAAAACATTGATTATAGCATATTTCATGCTTCTAAGCACTCGACAATAACCTTTTTTTTTAGCTTGTGTCGATCATACCAGCCAAAACAAAAAAGGTTGTGGAAGAGAGGTTATAAATTAAAACTAATACCTTGCTCAGTGCCAAAGGGCAGAAATTACTACAAGTTAACCAATTCTCTTAAAATTGCTTCAGTGAATTCAGGGAGAAGGGGTAAAATTTGAAATTTTATTACCTTTCCATTCCCTGGCCAGGAGGACCACCATTGATATGTTCAGATGTCAATATCTTGCTTGTTGCTAGGTACTCTAAGACCTGGAAAAAAAAGTTGATTAGGCATGTGCCCTATATTTTATTTATACTCACTTCACTATAAATAGAGAGCACGGAGAAAGGAGGACAGCAAAGAAAAGATTAGGATGCACAAGCTATCAACTTAATGAAGCGTATAGGACGGTCAAACCTATGACCTAATCAATAATTAACAGATTGAACCTTCGCTATATTCAAACATTCAAACTGTATGATTAGAGAAATTAGCCAAAATCTAAATGAAGGGGAAGGAAGAACATGCATTAACATCACGCAAATGTCAACACATGGCCATAGGACAAGTAACAAAATATGCTTTCATGTTTTTGGTAAACAGAACAAACAGCATCATACCCAATCATAAAATATGCAGTGAATTCAACACAATTAATTAAAGGATTTCTATTGTTCGGCAAGAACAACACTAGTATTGCAGCAAATCCTCCCCATTTTAGCATCGCGAGGAAAGGTAGCGCACTCCTTTAGATGTATAGTAAAAATACGCATCTCTGAAATTAGAAGGTAAATTACACTGCTTTGAGTGCTATCCTCCTTTGAAAAAAAAAATTAACAAACAAAATTACTTCAATGTTTCTATATATCTGACTTCGGGACTAAAGTGGCCCCATACAATTGATGTCTGGGATACAATCTTACTTGAACATAGACAACAAGCTAACAATTCAAATTCACAACCCAGGCTCTATAATTTCAGTTTACAGCAGACAACAGATTATTGATTAAATGGCATGAAATTCAAATATCAGATTGAAATATCCATAACCTCTTAGGAAAGATGCAGATAACAAACAACTTAAATATTAGTAATTTCACATCTAAGCACCTTAAGAAGCTTTCGTAGTATTGGAGTTTTTCTGAAGTCCTGCCTGTACTGCTTCATTATGTTATGTAACATCTGTAAACCTGCAAGACAAAGCTACAGTTAATTTTAGACACAACCAAAGGTATGATGAGTTTACACATTCCAGATATAAGGGGGGAAATTGCATTACATACAAAACAAGTATAGATTACCATTTTTGTTAATTATAGCATTCAGCACTGCTCTAGATTTTGTTTTCAGAAGGGCATCAAGGATCATGGAAAGATCTCGATTGCTGCAACAAAAGTTTAAAATTTCCTTTACAAAGTATTTACATGTCCATAAAGCATGAATACATATAGGACAGGCCTGTATAACATGTCCTTAATGAAGAGAAAATATACTAATGAAGAAAGAAAAAAGGCAAAGAAGTGAGGACCTTTGAATTGCTTCACCATTGATTCTATCACCTGATGCCCCAGAAAGAAGCAAAAGCTTCAAGTAGCCTTTGGAGGCATCCTGTTCCAAGAAAAAGGGAGGGGTGAGGGGGTACTCAAATGGTGAAAATTGATAAACCATAAAACTGCCCGGGTAAAAGCACAATAATACAACCAATATAAAGGCTTTTAGGAACAAGTAACAAATTTGAAGAAAGAGAATACGATGGAAGACAAATAAACAACAATAAAATTAAGATATTACAGCAGTAGAGGTTGACATTTCTTGCTTTGTTAAATAACCAACATTATCTGTTAGAAAGCACACTAGAGCATGCATGCATGCACAAGCTTCTGAATAAATGTACATATTTGGAATATTATGTTTATTGGCTCCAATATTCAGTATTTACTTTTCTTTTGCTTATTCCCCCGTCTCCATCCAGCAGCTGATCAAGTTTCTCCTGAACTGCAGGTAATGAAAAGGTTTATCCATTATAATCAGTTTCAATAACCATTTTATCAAAATAAATAAGGATTACCAACCTGCTTCAAACCGTCCATTGGAAGAGCCTTCTACTACTTTTTTGTGTTTGATAGATGACAACTGCATTCGGTTGGCTGTCACCTAGGGTTTAAGGCCATTTAGAGGATTAGCACGAACCTTTCCCTTTTTGACAGAGCCATTTTGTTGGGGAGTCATCACAAGCAGATGTGATTGTGAAAAATCATTCATGCCTTCAACTGTTGACTCCTGGGAAACTGTTGAAGTTCATAAAGCAAAGTAAACATCAGGCACCACGAAAGATTAAATGAGATTCCTAAAACAATCTAGCTTCAACCTTATATTTCATTTTAAAAAAAAAACAAAGAAACCTTTATAGCAAATATTACATACCCAATGGTTTACAAGTTGTCTTAGCTTCCATGTGACATTCGACTTTCAAAGCCTTAGTGGAGCGTCCAAGTTCAATCTCTTTCCCACTTTGACGCTTGTTTCTAGTCTTCCCCACTTCAGACATATCCGCCAAAGAGCTATTGGTTGATTCTGGATACAATGGTTTGCTAAACTCCCCAAGGTCCTACGGCAACCTGGTGAGGCCAATACTTTTACAAATGAATTCATACTGATTTCTTTATCAACAAAAGCTTTAATCTTTTTTCAACAACAAAAGAAAAAAAAAAGCTTTAATCTTTTCTTCACAAGTGCTATTCCAATCCTGACCATCTGTCTGATCATGTAGCTCACCACTTGTAATGCATATAATGCACCCAACTGCACTTCCATACCCGGTGAAGGAGATATCTGCCTGCAAGCAAGCATCAACTTCCATCCCACTTAGAATGTGAATTTGCCTCGGCTGGTTGATCCCATCGGCTTTTGCGCTTCCCTTTTTTTGCCCCTTTGATTTCAGCCCCACCTAGAGACTGTGCAGAGCAGCCCTCCTGGGCTCTGGCATCTACTGAAGTTGTGACAAGCATTGGCTGCTGACCACAATCAATTGCTTGTGTAGGTCTTGCATCCTGATGATGTCTATGATTATGTGATGCTGAAAACCTGTTACAATTGAAACTTCTGTGATATTCCACCCTACTGTCATCCCTGTCCATATAGCCATGTTTTCTGACAGGTCTGCGAATCCATCTGTCCCGGAAGTTTCGAGCAATTTGATGAACCTACAAGTGCAAACAAAACAATGAAAATACTCAAAAAATTAAACATGATTAAAAAAGTCCCCTAACAGCATGTTTTGGGAGGAGGGAATACACATGACCGGACTGACCCAACATCAATACACAGAAGAAATGAAAAGTTAGCATAACACCTACCTGTTTGTCATCATGCTCAGTCAGAGACAACATTGACTCCCCAAAGCTGAACATAAAACCAATTGTTAGTAAAATAATAGAACTTAGAGAGCAACAGAACAATTTCAACGGAAGAGAATAGTGCAGTTAATATGCAGGGGGTGAATAATCACAACATCTCTCCAAATCAGGGGGGAAATGCAAGCAATTTGAAGATTGGAAGTAATGAAATACATGATTCCACAATCAGGATTTAAGAAAAACTACAAAATTATAGAAAACTACAAGTTGGATCCATAAAACAAAAATCTATTACTCGAGTACCAAGAAAAGCTTTCATCCCAATAGGAAAAATACATATATGAGACCCAAATTCTTTAATATTTCATCCACAATAGGAATATCATATACTTAATACTAATGACCAAAAAATGCCACATGAATATATTGCTTACTCTTCAAAGTGTTGTTTGTATGAGTAAAATACCAAAAAATTATTTTATGGGAGATTCAACATTTTCCCGTTGTCTACAATCTCTTCAGGTCATTATACATAAAATAAGCTTGACATACTAAGATATTAATGATAAGCAGCTGCCCGACCTTTTTAATTATTCCAGAATCATGCATACTCTATATCATCAATTTCATACCCCCTGCTCCCGAAATTATGGAATAGGAAAACGTTGATTATAGCATATTTCATGCTTCTAAGCACTCGACAATAACATTTTTTTTAGATTGTGTCGATCATACCAGCCAAAACAAAAAAGGTTGTGGAAGAGAGGTTATAAATTAAAACTAATACCTTGCTCAGTGCCAAAGGGCAGAAATTACTTCAAGTTAACCAATTCTCTTAAAATTGCTTCAGTGAATTCAGGGAGAAGGGGTAAAATTTGAAATTTTATTACCTTTCCATTCCCTGGCCAGGAGGACCACCATTGATATGTTCAGATGTCAATATCTTGCTTGTTGCTAGGTACTCTAAGACCTGGAAAAAAAAGTTGATTAGGCATGTGCCCTATATTTTATTTATACTCACTTCACTATAAATAGAGAGCACGGAGAAAGGAGGACAGCAAAGAAAAGATTAGGATGCACAAGCTATCAACTTAATGAAGCGTATAGGACGGTCAAACCTATGACCTAATCAATAATTAACAGATTGAACCTTCGCTATATTCAAACATTCAAACTGTATGATTAGAGAAATTAGCCAAAATCTAAATGAAGGGGAAGGAAGAACATGCATTAACATCACGCAAATGTCAACACATGGCCATAGGACAAGTAACAAAATATGCTTTCATGTTTTTGGTAAACAGAACAAACAGCATCATACCCAATCATAAAATATGCAGTGAATTCAACACAATTAATTAAAGGATTTCTATTGTTCGGCAAGAACAACACTAGTATTGCAGCAAATCCTCCCCATTTTAGCATCGCGAGGAAAGGTAGCGCACTCCATTAGATGTATAGTAAAAATACGCATCTCTGAAATTAGAAGGTAAATTACACTGCTTTGAGTGCTATCCTCCTTTGAAAAAAAATTAACAAACAAAATTACTTCAATGTTTCTATATATCTGACTTCGGGACTAAAGTGGCCCCATACAAATGATGTCTGGGATACAATCTTACTTGAACATAGACAACAAGCTAACAATTCAAATTCACAACCCAGGCTCTATAATTTCAGTTTACAGCAGACAACAAATTATTGATTAAATGGCATGAAATTCAAATATCAGATTGAAATATCCATAACCTCTTAGGAAAGATGCAGATAACAAACAACTTAAATATTAGTAATTTCACATCTAAGCACCTTAAGAAGCTTTCGTAGTATTGGAGTTTTTCTGAAGTCCTGCCTGTACTGCTTCATTATGTTATGTAACATCTGTAAACCTGAAAGACAAAGCTATAGTTAATTTTAGACACAACCAAAGGTATGATGAGTTTACACATTCCAGATATAAGGGGGGAAATTGCATTACATACAAAACAAGTATAGATTACCATTTTTGTTAATTATAGCATTCAGCACTGCTCTAGATTTTGTTTTCAGAAGGGCATCAAGGATCATGGAAAGATCTCGATTGCTGCAACAAAAGTTTAAAATTTCCTTTACAAAGTATTTACATGTCCATTAGGCATGAATACATATAGGACAAGCCTGTATAACATGTCCTTAATGAAGAGAAAATATACTAATGAAGAAAGAAAAAAGGCAAAGAAGTGAGGACCTTTGAATTGCTTCACCATTGATTCTATCACCTGATGCCCCAGAAAGAAGCAAAAGCTTCAAGTAGCCTTTGGAGGCATCCTGTTCCAAGAAAAAGGGAGGGGTGAGGGGGTACTCAAATGGTGAAAATTGATAAACCATAAAACTGCCCGGGTAAAAGCACAATAATACAACCAATATAAAGGCTTTTAGGAACAAGTAACAAATTTGAAGAAAGAGAATACGATGGAAGACAAATAAACAACAATAAAATTAAGATATTACAGCAGTAGAGGTTGACATTTCTTGCTTTGTTAAATAACCAACATTATCTGTTAGAAAGCACACTAGAGCATGCATGCATGCACAAGCTTCTGAATAAATGTACATATTTGGAATATTATGTTTATTGGCTCCAATATTCAGTATTTACTTTTCTTTTGCTTATTCCCCCGTCTCCATCCAGCAGCTGATCAAGTTTCTCCTGAACTGCAGGTAATGAAAAGGTTTATCCATTATAATCAGTTTCAATAACCATTTTATCAAAATAAATAAGGATTACCAACCTACTTCAAACCGTCCATTGGAAGAGCCTTCTACTACTTTTTTGTGTTTGATAGATGACAACTGCATTCGGTTGGCTGTCACCTCAGGTTTAAGGCCATTTAGAGAATTAGCACGAACCTTTCCCTTTTTGACAGAGCCATTTTGTTGGGGAGTCATCACAAGCAGATGTGATTGTGAAAAATCATTCATGCCTTCAACTGTTGACTCCTGGGAAACTGTTGAAGTTCATAAAGCAAAGTAAACATCAGGCACCACGAAAGATTAAATGAGATTCCTAAAACAATCTAGCTTCAACTGTAACATCCCACATAATTAGTAAAATACATAAGTGTATAATGATATAGTTGCATGTGTGGAATTCGGATTTTTGGGGTATGTGTGATGGATTGCGAATTGTTTGATCTTTATCCTTGGATGAGACTAAGGTAAGTATTTAAATTAAATCATAGGAGGGTGCATATGTAGGCATGTGAAATTTATTAAAATCATATGAGTAATTTGATTGTGTGTGTGATAAGGCTTTTGTGTTTATAGGACTTAGGAAGTGGGCTAGTGTGTGTGGACTTGCCCTCCTTAGACTTGTCTTATTGGATCCATTGTATGTGTAGGCCAATGGCCCAAGGAGGCTTTTGGATCCATCTTGTTCAGCCCAAAGTTGTACCCAATATTATCTCCCCTAAGCCTTGTCCAACAAGGATGTTTGTGTACCAAGGAACCTTCACATGGCTAGGTGTATCATCTCACTCATTCATGCGCATCAGAGGTAGAAAATACTTAGAAAAATCTGCCAATTTTCCTCTTGTATGACCGCCACAT
The DNA here is from genome assembly GCA_032173675.1 of Gastrolobium villosum. Classification (NCBI taxonomy): domain Eukaryota; kingdom Viridiplantae; phylum Streptophyta; class Magnoliopsida; order Fabales; family Fabaceae; genus Gastrolobium; species Gastrolobium villosum. The sequence goes on along the minus strand of JAVKPL010007834.1, from coordinate 19,043 downwards.
CACTTTGCTTGTGCATCACTTGATTTCAACTTCATTGCATGGAAGACACATGTACTATTTAGCATGATTTTGGGCTGCATTCTCCCTCATTTAGGCGCACATGTAGAGAGCTTGAATCAGATTTTTCTATGACACAAAATCTGCCTTTGAGTGTTGACTTGGAGAACCACCTTACACCTTCCATCATGAGGCTGAAATGTGCAGATTTTTGCATGCTTTTGGCAGTCCATCATGAACCAAAACTGTCCTTGCTTACACATGCAGAAAAAGAAGGATTTTGGGCAGATTACATGTGCCTTGTGTGGAGGAAAAATCTGCCAACTCCCTCCCTGTAACAGCCCGTTACGTACCGGTGTTGTTAACATTAATTATGATATTAAGCGCAGTTACAATCACAGTAATTGGGTTAATTAAATTACGGGTAAACTTTTTCCTTTTGTCATATTCCTTTTTATAACCATTACTTTTTCCGTAATCAATTAAAACCACACTATAATTGTAAATGCAAAACGCGGAAGCATACAGCTTAACAACACCACTACTTCTTCTCTTTATTCAACTCATCCAAACCCATCAACTGAAGTTCATTTCTTACCAAGTTCTACCCCTTTACATTCGTTACGCGTGGTTCAAACCACGCACCATGTGGAGTTCTACCCATCAAGTTAATCCCTTTTCTTTTAGTCTAGAAAAACGTAAATTTTCAAAATTTCCACTGTGGTAATCGATTACCAGTGGGTGGTAATCGATTACCACCTGTCAGAAATGAGGCAGTAGCCAATTTTTCACATCCTCTGTTCTGGTAATCGATTACCAAGCTTGGGTAATCGATTACCTCACATGGTAATCGATTACCAAGCCTCAGTAATCGATTACCAGTGAAGACAGTAGCCAAATTTCGTCCCCTGTTGCATGGTAATCGATGACCATGCTTGGGTAATCGATTACTATGCAGTAAAAGTGACAGATTACAGCATTTTAAGCCCAAGAAGGGTTGTGTAATCCATCCCTAACCTCTTAGTACTCCACACAACACTTAAACATACTATAATTTAGGCTCTAAGCCCTACAAACATACATTTTCATTCAATTATGTATCATATACAAAGTCCTTAACATAATGGCCATTTTACATCAAATATGGTCCATTTTACAACATATTCACCAAGACTTCAATTACAATGAATGTGGCAATGGACAAGTCCCATGCTCACTCAAATATACAATATATTCTCATGTCCTACATATACATCATATTGAGGGATCAAACATGTATTCATGAGCTTACTAAGCATGGCATTTTCAACATGCATAGGTTCATGACCTAAGTCTAAAGCATACATCATATGCAAGATGTGTCCCTATCCAATGCTCATCACATGGTGCCTCCAACATGCACCTCATGCTCCACTCTTCCAGGCTCAACCTAACCTGAAATGATGCCCCACAACACGGGGTGAGATATATAAATATATCTCAGTAAACCAAGGGCCCTGGAGGTTTCTCCACCCCATGGCTCACTCAATGTGCAAATACAACATCATATAATATGCAAGCAATGCAATATCACCCATCAACTGGAGACAACCCGAGAACATCCACTCATGGACTCATGTTCAAGGACTCCATCATATAACTCCCGAGACAGTCCTGGCGCCTCTCCCATGGTTGAGAAGACTCCATGGCAATACCCAACCGGAACTCCTCATGAGCCCTATCCGGCGGACGTCCCCCGCTTGGATCATCCTGATGTCGCTCCCAGAGTCAACACCATGGCATTCCAACTGGCATTCTCCCGTAGGACGAACCCAGCGGATGTCCAAACCAACACACGTCAACTGGCCAGTGACCAAACAATTTTCACAAAATCAAGCAATATGCATACAAGCACACAATCACACAATGTCATAACCACATAATCCAACCACAACCTTCCACTAGGTGTGGTGGAGCACACAAGGGCTAAACCCCAGTTCCAAAGGTTACCTCAATACCGAGCCCATGCTCCAAACGTAAGCTCCAAGCTTACCCGCTTCCAAAGCGTCCATAAGAGGCAACCTAGATAATCCACAACATGATTATCAATACAATTCCAATGTCAACCATTCATTTACACAATTAATCATCATTTAAATCACCTAAGCCAAAGGCTATTTTTCCATACCATTTTACTTCAATCTCTTTTATAGGCTAATTTACCAATTACAACATGACTCACACATTCTTTCTTCTCATTTCACTTTACCACACTATGCCATCATCCAATTAAACATCATTTTCAATCATTCAACTTCCATTACATCATTCTTATATCATTTTTCCTCAATTTTCATCATAATTCGGATTCCTCACAAGGTATGCCCCAAGGCTTTTCAATTCATTTTAACACTCATACTAATCATGTAATCATATTATCAACCTATACCGATGGTCCATCATTCAATTATTCAATTTCTCCACATGCCAATTTTCACCAAGTTATGAACTCAACCCAAAATTTCCTAAGTTAAAAATCCCACTTTTTCACCAAAATTTATCATAGCATTTCTAGCTTTCATGCATCATTCTAAGGCATTTTCATCTAATAGCATTTTTCCATTTGAGCTCTCTATCATCACACATCTACAATCAAAGATTCAAAGCATAAATTTCTAGATCTATGAAATCAACCACAAAAGTACTACAAATGTACTCACCATCAAGTGTAGGAACACCACCAAGGCTCCATCAATCCAAAAGAGATCCAAAAACTCCAAAAACTCCAAGAACCCAACATGGTTCGGATCTGTCCATGCCCAAAAACGCAGCAAGGAGGCGGTTTCATGGCTTAAGAGTACCACCAATGGCTTTAGAAGGTTGTTTACAATAGATTTCAACACCAAAAACAAGTGATTTGGTGGAGAAATGAAGAAATGGTGGAGAGGAGAAGAAATGCTCATGTTCTTGCAAATGGGGGGGGGGGGGGGTTTCACGGTGGAGAAGAAGAGGAAGGAGAGAGAGAGCGTGAGAGTGAGGGGAAAAGTGAGGGGACTTAAGTGGGTTTTGATCCCACGGGTCCCACACGCGATCTAACTTTAATCCCGATAAAAATTATGATCACATATTCTTAATCTACATATTTTTCCAGTCCATGTCATATTTTTCTTTCCTCAAAATTCTCATAAAAATTTCACACTTATCGGTACACTCGTACCGCAGTATTTAACACTTAAAAATCACTATTCATCAATTTTTCCCAAATTTGCCTATTCACTTAATTTTCCGTCCTGATTCCATTTCCAGCATTATTTTTGCCATATTAAATCTCTAACTCCATTTTTCATGCCTCGGTTCACGTTCTTGGCAAATTACCATTTTGCCCTTTTTGCCCATTTTGGCCCTAATTCTCGGATTTTCACTAATCCTTCCCTTTTAAACCCGTATTTTATCACATAAATTCACATTTAATTTTCCGAGGTGTTATATTCACCCCACCTTTTAGGAATTTTGTCCGCAAAATCAACTATGCACATAAGCTAACTCGGAATACAGCCAGAGAATCTCAGTCCCCCGTACCCAAGAAGCTCCATCCAGTGCGCGGACACCAACATAATTATTTAAATTTTTATCTTTTGGCTTTCCAGCCACATTTCACAATAGTCTTGCCTTTCAAAGGCCCAATGGGAGACCTCAAGTCCTTCCCAATCTCAATCTCAACCGGTGACACCATATGTGAACAACCGGAGCGCACCACACAGTCGTGCTCTATCAATGCTTTACCAAGCCAATTTCTTTCAATTACTTTTCACTTTCTTTTCACAAGTCAGGCTGCCTAACACATATAGCCCATATTTTCTCTTGGCAGGTTTTCCTACCAAATTAACATATCAACCTATATACCCATAGGGTTATGCTACATCCTATTCGATCTGTGCCACACAGGCAACTCTTACTTATTGGCACAATACAGCCACAATTTTCCTTCTTTGAATTTTATCTCCACGGAGTATTAACTCTTGTCATCAATCTCTTTCACATTTCTTATTCCACATTAAACACTATTATGGAATCTCACAGCCTCTCAGTGCAATTCACCGGGTAATCATCTAATTCCCGCCTACTATACTTTTAGTTTCTGAGGGGCAAATCCTCATTCTTTGGCACTTAGCCACAACTCGCATATACACATTTTCTTTTCTCATGTTTTTAACCTACAACATACCATTTCACCTCAACACTTATCTTTAACAAGCACCATCCTTGTGCTCAACTGTCAATCTATCCTTAAAAGTTCAACAACTTCACCAAAACACAATGGCGAATCTCTCTCTCAAGACCTTTATCTGGTCCCCAATGGACCACACATTACAATTCATACCTCACATCAGTCATTTCAAAGCTTTCAATCACGAATCCACTCCTGAATTTTATAAACTAGGTCATACTTGCAATTTCAATTAATCCTCTCCAAACTTGACATACAGTTCATCACTGATTTCTCCCATTTAAGGCAACATGCCTAAGATTTCCATTACAATTTTCTTTAATCACCATTCCATACTCATGTTATCAATTTCACATATATTTCATTCTATACACCTCACCTTCATCATTATCATTTCGTTCAACCCGTATGTATCACTCCAAGGTCACATGTCAACTCTCTCTCATACCTGTCCCATCATATAGGGATTTTCAGACCTATTTATCATACTATAAGGAACTAAATCCATCACTGTCATCACCTTCATAGTTTCATATCGGTTCTTACACAAGTCTCTCGGACTATTCAAGTAATACTAGCACTCTCAATCACATCTCTTGATACCTAGTCAATAACAACATCCACATTGTGTATTTTCAACACATCTCTCACAATAGTTTTTGAATCTATACTGCTCCATCAGTAACTCTACCACCAGGGTAGAGGTATCAACCTTTTATTTCGCCCAAATACCATTCCATTTAACAACTAGCACCACACTTTCTTACTTGACTATATCATCATTAATCACTTCTTAAAATCATCGGCCACTTTGGCCACCAACTTAAAATCATTGGCCACTTTGGCCACCAACTTAGCTTAACATCTAGCCATCACAAATCTTCCCAAGAGCCTCTGACTCAATCCCTCATCACTACTCAATTTTTCCCATCCCCTTCACATAGGGTGACAATCCAATAGTTCATTTCACAACTTCCGTAAAATCACCATTCATCCTACCACACTTGGTATACACTCATGCACATCTCCGAATGCTCAATTTCATAATTCAAACTGCCATCTCATGGCACTTCACATTTTTCATCATATTTGGCATATTACTGTTCACTTAAGTAATCCAAAATTTTCTCCTCTTGCGTTCCTCACAAGATACAATCCTCTAATGCAATGGGTAAGAACATCCTTAGGTTTAACCCCTCGAGCTCTTGCTGTCCTAAGGGCCCCAGGTGCAATGCCCCACCAATCAGAGAATCTGTCCTTATAATTCACGCAAGAAGAGGTAACATGCCAACGGCTGTACTAACAGTCCAACTAGCTCAAGGTTCTACCTCACACTACATTACTTATACAAGATAATAATAATAATCTCCGGGAACATAATCCATACGGAGATAGCAACATAATCCAGGCATATAAGCCACATAAGGATAAACACATTCACATCAAATCCGTATATAACGGCAACCAAGTCCTATATAGATACCTAGTGGTATACTAGTTATATCTTACTTTTGCACCATGCACTATAATTTTCCACTATGGTTCTTTTCTCAACATTATACTCATTTCACTTGGCTAGACATTAGTCTTAGTCCGTAGCATAATCATCCTCACATGATTCCAACATCTTTATCATATTTTGACTCAAAATTTTCAATTCATAACAGTACCCATATTCGGTACAGTCTTAATCCATTGTCTATCATGACTCATAGCAACCATGCTCAACACTGTGGAAGATCCACTTCATTAAACTGAATTCACTTTTTTCTCAATATTTCACTATGACACCAAGAGTGTCCTCATTTAACAGTCCATGCATTCTGCGCATCGGGACCACCAGATAAATTCCCATTTCGAGCCGCGCTCGCCTGGGACTTCCAAGAGCAACACCTCTTAGGATTCAATCCACACGGGGAAACCCAGGACAATATTTATTGTCGCATTATTAACATGTGTGCCATGATATAACTTGCACACCGGGACTCCATCATGAATCCCCTACCACCTTGAGCATCCAATGACACTCCCAAGAGACAAATCTCTTCACATTTCCCATCATAGGGAATTTCACTTACATCATTGTTCTTTTACAAAAATAATTTCTCCTAGTTCATTACAACACACATATAAATTTAGGCACCCCGGCCTTCACAAAACATATAGATATACACATATATATATACTGGTGCTTAGCCATCACAGAATTATTGTCCACCTAAAGTTAGGCCACCTTATCAACATTTCCAATGCTACACAACGCTATGGAAGCATATCCGTACCATTAATAGACCACACTCAGTTATATTCTTATCACCTCACATTCGCCAAGTCCAACCATCAATATATTATGAACCTTCATACTTTCAATCAAATTCATTCAATGCCTTACATGGCAATTTCCTCCACTTTTCATATTTTACTTTTTATACATATGACATTCTCACTTACACCTAACCAATCATTACGTCATCATGGACTAAAGTCCCAATTTCAACATTGAATCGTTCAACACATCATTTCCAAAGTTCTTTTTAAGTCAATCACAATCCGACATCCACCTTTTGAAATTTCAATTTTATTTCTACATCCAAGCATCTTAAGTCATCCAAGTGTATGCCCTCATCAAGGGTCTTGTAACCTTATACTTTACCCTAAGGTATCCAATATTACATATAACACTCATATTCAAATTCTCACGAATTCCTTGGGGTTCCAATTTCCCTACCATATCAAGGTTATAGCACTAATTCCACATATACTCAATTTTTCTAACTCCCCAAACATTTAGGGAAAACTTACCCACATCATAATACCAATATCAACTCAAATCAATCCTTTTACTAGCCACAAGACCACATATTCAACTATGGTAGCATTCTATCCAAAGTGGTTAAACATCTTATCTCAATTTCATTTTCACTAAGTCCTCAATGACAGTATCACAATTATTCTCACTAAGTCCTCAATTATACCAAATCCACTTACTAACATATCCATCCGTGGAGCAGTCATCACTGCACCCACCACCTCAGCCTAAGAACTGGCATTAGTGCTCCAGGGTTGTCACGAAGGCATCTTATACTGACCACACATTGAACACGAAGGAATGGGTTGATCAGGCCCAAACTAAGGAATCACATGTGTAGCAGTCAATAAGAGTCTACGTACAACTATACAGCACTCACCTCAATTACACAATCATCAGAGTTCCCTAAAGAAACTGCTCTGATACCATAAAATGTAACAGCCCGTTACGTACCGGTGTTGTTAACATTAATTATGATATTAAGCGCAGTTACAATCACAGTAATTGGGTTAATTAAATTACGGGTAAACTTTTTCCTTTTGTCATATTCCTTTTTATAACCATTACTTTTTCCGTAATCAATTAAAACAACACTATAATTGTAAATGCAAAACGCGGAAGCATACAGCTTAACAACACCACTACTTCTTCTTTTTATTCAACTCATCCAAACCCATCAACCTAAGTTCATTTCTTACCAAGTTCTACCCCTTTACATTCGTTACGTGTGGTTTCAAACCACGTACCATGTGGAGTTCTACCCATCAAGTTAAACCCCTTTCTTTTAGTCTAGAAAAACTTAAATTTTCAAAATTTCCACTGTGGTAATCGATTACCAGTGGGTGGTAATCGATTACCACCTGCCAAAAATGAGGCAGTAGCCAATTTTTCACATCCTCTGTTCTGGTAATCGATTACCAAGCTTGGGTAATCGATTACCTCACATGGTAATCGATTACCAAGCCTCAGTAATCGATTACCAGTGAAGACAGTAGCCAAATTTCGTCCCCTGATGCATGGTAATCGATTACCATGCTTGGGTAATCGATTACTATGCAGTAAAAGTGACAGATTACAGCATTTTAAGCCCAAGAAGGGTTGTGTAATCCATCCCTAACCTCTTAGTACTCCACACAACACTTAAACATACTATAATTTAGGCTCTAAGCCCTACAAACATACATTTTCATTCAATTATGTATCATATACAAAGTCCTTAACATAATGGCCATTTTACATCAAATATGGTCCATTTTACAACATATTCACCAAGACTTCAATTACAATGAATGTGGCAATGGACAAGTCCCATGCTCACTCAAATATACAATATATTCTCATGTCCTACATATACATCATATTGAGGGATCAAACATGTATTCATGAGCTTACTAAGCATGGCATTTTCAACATGCATAGGTTCATGACCTAAGTCTAAAGCATACATCATATGCAAGATGTGTCCCTATCCAATGCTCATCACATGGTGCCTCCAACATGCACCTCATGCTCCACTCTTCCAGGCTCAACCTAACCTGAAATGATGCCCCACAACACGGGGTGAGATATATAAATATATCTCAGTAAACCAAGGGCCCTGGAGGTTTCTCCACCCCATGGCTCACTCAATGTGCAAATACAACATCATATAATATGCAAGCAATGCAATATCACCCATCAACTGGAGACAACCCGAGAACATCCACTCATGGACTCATGTTCAAGGACTCCATCATATAACTCCCGAGACAGTCCTGGCGCCTCTCCCATGGTTGAGAAGACTCCATGGCAATACCCAACCGGAACTCCTCATGAGCCCTATCCGGCGGACGTCCCCCGCTTGGATCATCCTGATGTCGCTCCCAGAGTCAACACCATGGCATTCCAACTGGCATTCTCCCGTAGGACGAACCCAGCGGATGTCCAAACCAACACACGTCAACTGGCCAGTGACCAAACAATTTTCACAAAATCAAGCAATATGCATACAAGCACACAATCACACAATGTCATAACCACATAATCCAACCACAACCTTCCACTAGGTGTGGTGGAGCACACAAGGGCTAAACCCCAGTTCCAAAGGTTACCTCAATACCGAGCCCATGCTCCAAACGTAAGCTCCAAGCTTACCCGCTTCCAAAGCGTCCACAAGAGGCAACCTAGATAATCCACAACATGATTATCAATACAATTCCAATGTCAACCATTCATTTACACAATTAATCATCATTTAAATCACCTAAGCCAAAGGCTATTTTTCCATACCATTTTACTTCAATCTCTTTTATAGGCTAATTTACCAATTACAACATGACTCACACATTCTTTCTTCTCATTTCACTTTACCACACTATGCCATCATCCAATTAAACATCATTTTCAATCATTCAACTTCCATTACATCATTCTTATATCATTTTTCCTCAATTTTCATCATAATTCGGATTCCTCACAAGGTATGCCCCAAGGCTTTTCAATTCATTTTAACACTCATACTAATCATGTAATCATATTATCAACCTATACCGATGGTCCATCATTCAATTATTCAATTTCTCCACATGCCAATTTTCACCAAGTTATGAACTCAACCCAAAATTTCCTAAGTTAAAAATCCCACTTTTTCACCAAAATTTATCATAGCATTTCTAGCTTTCATGCATCATTCTAAGGCATTTTCATCTAATAGCATTTTTCCATTTGAGCTCTCTATCATCACACATCTACAATCAAAGATTCAAAGCATAAATTTCTAGATCTATGAAATCAACCACAAAAGTACTACAAATGTACTCACCATCAAGTGTAGGAACACCACCAAGGCTCCATCAATCCAAAAGAGATCCAAAAACTCCAAAAACTCCAAGAACCCAACATGGTTCGGATCTGTCCATGCCCAAAAACGCAGCAAGGAGGCGGTTTCATGGCTTAAGAGTACCACCAATGGCTTTAGAAGGTTGTTTACAATAGATTTCAACACCAAAAACAAGTGATTTGGTGGAGAAATGAAGAAATGGTGGAGAGGAGAAGAAATGCTCATGTTCTTGCAAATGGGGGGGGGGGGTTTCACGGTGGAGAAGAAGAGGAAGGAGAGAGAGAGCGTGACAGTGAGGGGAAAAGTGAGGGGACTTAAGTGGGTTTTGATCCCACGGGTCCCACACGCGATCTAACTTTAATCCCGATAAAAATTATGATCACATATTCTTAATCTACATATTTTTCCAGTCCATGTCATATTTTTCTTTCCTCAAAATTCTCATAAAAATTTCACACTTATCGGTACACTCGTACCGCAGTATTTAACACTTAAAAATCACTATTCATCAATTTTTCCCAAATTTGCCTATTCACTCAATTTTCCGTCCTGATTCCATTTCCAGCATTATTTTTGCCATATTAAATCTCTAACTCCATTTTTCATGCCTCGGTTCACGTTCTTGGCAAATTACCATTTTGCCCTTTTTGCCCATTTTGGCCCTAATTCTCGGATTTTCACTAATCCTTCCCTTTTAAACCCATATTTTATCACATAAATTCACATTTAATTTTCCGAGGTGTTATACTCCCACCTCACCTTGTGCGCATGGTTTGGTTGTTTATGTTTAAAATTCTGACTTAGGTGGGACAACATTCAGATCTGAACCTCCCTCTTTCACCTCCTTGCATGTGCCTAGAGTGTGCAAGAAGCAAGCTCCTTGCTTGTTCAAACCTTGTGTGCAGCCCCACTTCTACAAGCAACCAGAATTTTCATGATGCTTCATCATTGCAACCTTTCCTCACTCTTCCTTTAAGTTATGCGCACAACAAGAGGCCTTCCTCACTTTGCACAAGTGCAGCCAACTCTCCTCTCTTCCCTCATTCTCTAGCTGAACATTACAAGCACCATTGGAGAAAGAAAAACTTAGCTAACTCACCCTCCCTCACACTCTCACAGCCGTGGCATTAGACATCAAGCAAGTGCAACCTTCTCTCCTCACTTTCCCCTCACTGTCCAGCCTTGTTCCTCAACCTTGAAGCTGTCCAAGTTTGTCCCTCCTCACCATTTATGCGCATAGATCATCTCCTAGGAAGTGTGGACTTGTTGTTGGTAGAACTAGAAAGGTGTGGTGTGTGAGCAAGAAGTGTGTGCTTCAAGAGGTAAGCCTAGAACTTAGACCTCTTTCATGGTGTGTAATCATGTGTGTTCTTGAATGCCTCTTTGAATATGTTTTGTTTTGGATTCTTGAATGAGTATGGTAAAGGAATAAGGATGGAGCTATTTTATGAGGATTTGTATGCATGAAAGTCTCATGGTTATGCTTGAGATACATGCCACTGTTTTTGTATGAATATGCCACTGTTTTGAGGAATATATATGCCACTGTTTTTGTATGAACATGCCACTGTTTTGAAGATATATATGCCACTGTTTCCCTATGAATGTGCCACTGTTTTGAGGATAAAATGCTCACTATTTCGGTTTCACAAGGTCACCATTTTGATGCCACTGTTTCTGCATAAAATGCTCACTGTTTTAGTCCATAATGTGCCACTGTTTCTGCATAAAATGCTCACTGTTTTAATGCCACATATGTCACTGTTTTGCACCAAAAACACTCACTGTTTTAGTACTTAATGAGCCACTGTTTCTGCATAAAATAACCATCATCTTGATGTCCAAACACTACCCTTTATGCCACTGTATTGGTGTCTAAATACTCCCATTTTGCCACTGTTTTGATGATCAAGAATCACTATTTATGCCACTGTTTTAATGTCTAAAAATCATGATTTATATCACTGTTTTGGATGTTCAAATGTATCATTCATGCCACTGTTTTAATGTTCAAAAACCACTCCCTTTGCCACTGTTTTTGATGTGCAAATATCACCACTAATGTCACTGTTTTAATGATTAAATGTTACCATTCATGCCACTGTTTTGATGCACAAATAACACTACTTATGCCACTGTTTTGAGGTTCAAATGCCATTGATTATGTCACTGTTTTAACATTCAAATGCCACTGTTCTGCCACTGTTTTAAGGTCCAAAACGTCACTGTTTCTGCCCACTGTTTTAAGGGAAACGTCACTGTTTTCGGCTCACTGTTTTAAAGAACAACTCACTGTTTTCTGCTCACTGTTTTAAGAACAAACGTCACTGTTTCCTGCTGTAAAAAACGCTGCTGTATGCTCACTATTTTTCTGCTGTAAAACACTGCTGTATGCTCACTGTTTTCCACTGTAAAACGCTGCTGTATGCTCACTGTTTCTGCTGTAAATCGCCGCTGTAAATGATTGGTTGTAATTGATTTAGGTGCGCTTAAGAAGTGAGATACTTCACTGCTGTTTGGTATTGTTTAAAACACGCAAGGTAAGTGTCAGGCGATATTACCTAATGTGACTATTGACTACTGGTATAAAATTGTGACATGATGCTCCATATTCCGTAAAAGTATTATGTTCCGTATGATGAAAGGAAACTGCCAAAAATGTGCCGTGATGGCTATATGATTATGAGGTAAAGACGTTATGTGGCAGCATAACGCATATGAAAAGTATATGTGCCGTGATGGCTATATGAAAGGTATATAAGCATGCACCTTACATCATACCGCATTTTTACGCTTTGTGTGTGAAAGCATAGCATGACATGCATGTATCAAGATCATATAGGCCTTGTTTTAGAATAGTTATGTACAGGACCATGTGTTTGAGCAAGCATCATATAGGCATCCCCAAGGTACCGGGGTATGGGACACTTGGCATCAGTCCGCATAGGCCCACAGTTGGAATCCACATGGAGCTCAGGTGCCAAGGGTATATTTGATTCCACTGTGAAGTGCGCGCACGACGGTGCTAAAAGCGCAAAGGAAAGGCGTTATATACGCAATATATATGACTATGATGAAAAGGAATAAGGAAAAGGAACAAGGATATGTTGAAGTGACTGTTTATGATTTTGTGCCTAGTTAATACTGTTATATTACTGGTTTTGTTGCCACACTACTGGGATTATTCTCACCCCTTCGGGGCTACTATTTTTCCAAAATGGCAGGAGGACGTAAAAGCATTTGAAGGAGTGATGTTTTGCTGTTGCTTGCTGATGCATGGATTATCACTGTTGCTGTTTTGATTGATTGGATGACTGTAATGATTAATATTTTGGTACTCTTGAATGACTGTAGACTCTATCATCTCTATTTTATCTTGAACTTTTATGAACAGCGGCTATTTTGGAAAACATTTGTGAAAGGAATTTTTGAAAGACTTATGTGCTGAAATTTTTACAGTGCACCTTACGGGTGGTGTTTTTATGAGCAAACGAACTCCGATTTACTATTATTTTATATGCACGCGAAGCCCTCAACGTGCTCTTCCTAAATCACGTGAAACATTTTTTATCGTCCAAACCGAAGTTATAGGAAACTTGAAACGTCTTACGGGTTGTATATTGCTATGAGGATTTTTTTTTAGCTCATGTGACGTTAACGACTCTAATTCCGCTTAGCAAACGACTCTCTTGGATGCATACAAGGGAGGGCGTTACATCAACCTTATATTTCATTTTTTAAAAAAAAACAAAGAAACCTTTATAGCAAATATTACATACCCAATGGTTTACAAGTTGTCTTAGCTTCCATGTGACATTCGACTTTCAAAGCCTTAGTGGAGCGTCCAAGTTCAATCTCTTTCCCACTTTGACGCTTGTTTCTAGTCTTCCCCACTTCAGACATATCCGCCAAAGAGCTATTGGTTGATTCTGGATACAATGGTTTGCTAAACTCCCCAAGGTCCTACGGCAACCTGGTGAGGCCAATACTTTTACAAATGAATTCATACTGATTTCTTTATCAACAAAAGCTTTAATCTTTTTTCAACAACAAAAGAAAAAAAAAGCTTTAATCTTTTCCTCACAAGTGCTATTCCAATCCTGACCATCTATCTGATCATGTAGCTCACCACTTGTAATGCATATAATGCACCCAACTGCACTTCCATACCCGGTGAAGGAGATATCTGCCTGCAAGCAAGCATCAACTTCCATCGCACTTAGAATGTGAATTTGCCTCGGCTGGTTGATCCCATCGGCTTTTGCGCTTCCCTTTTTTTGCCCCTTTGATTTCAGCCCCACCTAGAGACTGTGCAGAGCATCCCTCCTGGGCTCTGGCATCTACTGAAGTTGTGACAAGCATTGGCTGCTGACCACAATCAATTGCTTGTGTAGGTCTTGCATCCTGATGATGTCTATGATTATGTGATGCTGAAAACCTGTTACAATTGAAACTTCTGTGATATTCCACCCTACTGTCATCCCTGTCCATATAGCCATGTTTTCTGACAGGTCTGCGAATCCATCTGTCCCGGAAGTTTCGAGCAATTTGATGAACCTACAAGTGCAAACAAAACAATGAAAATACTCAAAAAATTAAACATGATTAAAAAAGTCCCCTAACAGCATGTTTTGGGAGGAGGGAATACACATGACCGGACTGACCCAACATCAATACACAGAAGAAATGAAAAGTTAGCATAACACCTACCTGTTTGTCATCATGCTCAGTCAGAGACAACATTGACTCCCCAAAGCTGAACATAAAACCAATTGTTAGTAAAATAATAGAACTTAGAGAGCAACAGAACAATTTCAACGGAAGAGAATAGTGCAGTTAATATGCAGGGGGTGAATAATCACAACATCTCTCCAAATCAGGGGGGAAATGCAAGCAATTTGAAGATTGGAAGTAATGAAATACATGATTCCACAATCAAGATTTAAGAAAAACTACAAAATTATAGAAAACTACAAGTTGGATCCATAAAACAAAAATCTATATACTCGAGTACCAAGAAAAGCTTTCATCCCAATAGGAAAAATACATATATGAGACCCAAATTCTTTAATATTTCATCCACAATAGGAATATCATATACTTAATACTAATGACCAAAAAATGCCACATGAATATATTGCTTACTCTTCAAAGTGTTGTTTGTATGAGTAAAATACCAAAAAATTATTTTATGGGAGATTCAACATTTTCCCGTTGTCTACAATCTCTTCAGGTCATTATACATAAAATAAGCTTGACATACTAAGATATTAATGATAAGCAGCTGCCCGACCTTTTTAATTATTCCAGAATCATGCATACTCTATATCATCAATTTCATACCCCCTGCTCCCGAAATTATGGAATAGGAAAACGTTGATTATAGCATATTTCATGCTTCTAAGCACTCGACAATAAACTTTTTTTTTAGCTTGTGTCGATCATACCAGCCAAAACAAAAAAGGTTGTGGAAGAGAGGTTATAAATTAAAACTAATACCTTGCTCAGTGCCAAAGGGCAGAAATTACTTCAAGTTAACCAATTCTCTTAAAATTGCTTCAGTGAATTCAGGGAGAAGGGGTAAAATTTGAAATTTTATTACCTTTCCATTCCCTGGCCAGGAGGACCACCATTGATATGTTCAGATGTCAATATCTTGCTTGTTGCTAGGTACTCTAAGACCTGGAAAAAAAAGTTGATTAGGCATGTGCCCTATATTTTATTTATACTCACTTCACTATAAATAGAGAGCACGGAGAAAGGAGGACAGCAAAGAAAAGATTAGGATGCACAAGCTATCAACTTAATGAAGCGTATAGGACGGTCAAACCTATGACCTAATCAATAATTAACAGATTGAACCTTCGCTATATTCAAACATTCAAACTGTATGATTAGAGAAATTAGCCAAAATCTAAATGAAGGGGAAGGAAGAACATGCATTAACATCACGCAAATGTCAACACATGGCCATAGGACAAGTAACAAAATATGCTTTCATGTTTTTGGTAAACAGAACAAACAGCATCATACCCAATCATAAAATATGCAGTGAATTCAACACAATTAATTAAAGGATTTCTATTGTTCGGCAAGAACAACACTAGTATTGCAGCAAATCCTCCCCATTTTAGCATCGCGAGGAAAGGTAGCGCACTCCTTTAGATGTATAGTAAAAATACGCATCTCTGAAATTAGAAGGTAAATTACACTGCTTTGAGTGCTATCCTCCTTTGAAAAAAAATTAACAAACAAAATTACTTCAATGTTTCTATATATCTGACTTCGGGACTAAAGTGGCCCCATACAATTGATGTCTGGGATACAATCTTACTTGAACATAGACAACAAGCTAACAATTCAAATTCACAACCCAGGCTCTATAATTTCAGTTTACAGCAGACAACAAATTATTGATTAAATGGCATGAAATTCAAATATCAGATTGAAATATCCATAACCTCTTAGGAAAGATGCAGATAACAAACAACTTAAATATTAGTAATTTCACATCTAAGCACCTTAAGAAGCTTTCGTAGTATTGGAGTTTTTCTGAAGTCCTGCCTGTACTGCTTCATTATGTTATGTAACATCTGTAAACCTGAAAGACAAAGCTATAGTTAATTTTAGACACAACCAAAGGTATGATGAGTTTACACATTCCAGATATAAGGGGGGAAATTGCATTACATACAAAACAAGTATAGATTACCATTTTTGTTAATTATAGCATTCAGCACTGCTCTAGATTTTGTTTTCAGAAGGGCATCAAGGATCATGGAAAGATCTCGATTGCTGCAACAAAAGTTTAAAATTTCCTTTACAAAGTATTTACATGTCCATAAAGCATGAATACATATAGGACAAGCCTGTATAACATGTCCTTAATGAAGAGAAAATATACTAATGAAGAAACAAAAAAGGCAAAGAAGTGAGGACCTTTGAATTGCTTCACCATTGATTCTATCACCTGATGCCCCAGAAAGAAGCAAAAGCTTCAAGTAGCCTTTGGAGGCATCCTGTTCCAAGAAAAAGGGAGGGGTGAGGGGGTACTCAAATGGTGAAAATTGATAAACCATAAAACTGCCCGGGTAAAAGCACAATAATACAACCAATATAAAGGCTTTTAGGAACAAGTAACAAATTTGAAGAAAGAGAATACGATGGAAGACAAATAAACAACAATAAAATTAAGATATTACAGCAGTAGAGGTTGACATTTCTTGCTTTGTTAAATAACCAACATTATCTGTTAGAAAGCACACTAGAGCATGCATGCATGCACAAGCTTCTGAATAAATGTACATATTTGGAATATTATGTTTATTGGCTCCAATATTCAGTATTTACTTTTCTTTTGCTTATTCCCCCGTCTCCATCCAGCAGCTGATCAAGTTTCTCCTGAACTGCAGGTAATGAAAAGGTTTATCCATTATAATCAGTTTCAATAACCATTTTATCAAAATAAATAAGGATTACCAACCTGCTTCAAACCGTCCATTGGAAGAGCCTTCTACTACTTTTTTGTGTTTGATAGATGACAACTGCATTCGGTTGGCTGTCACCTCAGGTTTAAGGCCATTTAGAGGATTAGCACGAACCTTTCCCTTTTTGACAGAGCCATTTTGTTGGGGAGTCATCACAAGCAGATGTGATTGTGAAAAATCATTCATGCCTTCAACTGTTGACTCCTGGGAAACTGTTGAAGTTCATAAAGCAAAGTAAACATCAGGCACCACGAAAGATTAAATGAGATTCCTAAAACAATCTAGCTTCAACCTTATATTTCATTTAAAAAAAAAAACAAAGAAACCTTTATAGCAAATATTACATACCCAATGGTTTACAAGTTGTCTTAGCTTCCATGTGACATTCGACTTTCAAAGCCTTAGTGGAGCGTCCAAGTTCAATCTCTTTCCCACTTTGACGCTTGTTTCTAGTCTTCCCCACTTCAGACATATCCGCCAAAGAGCTATTGGTTGATTCTGGATACAATGGTTTGCTAAACTCCCCAAGGTCCTACGGCAACCTGGTGAGGCCAATACTTTTACAAATGAATTCATACTGATTTCTTTATCAACAAAAGCTTTAATCTTTTTTCAACAACAAAAGAAAAAAAAAGCTTTAATCTTTTCTTCACAAGTGCTATTCCAATCCTGACCATCTGTCTGATCATGTAGCTCACCACTTGTAATGCATATAATGCACCCAACTGCACTTCCATACCCGGTGAAGGAGATATCTGCCTGCAAGCAAGCATCAACTTCCATCCCACTTAAAGCATCACAACACATTTTTCCACAACAATTTTCCACTTAAAGCATCAACTTCCATACACCTCGCTTTGGTGATTGTTGTCTTTTTTGAAGTTCAATGCATCAACCAATATCTCATAACACAACACAACACAACCTTAAGGAAATGGTACCTTGAATCAAAGAAAACGACACAACACTACCTCCTTCCCTGCACGTGAAGATCATACCCCAGTAATAAAACCCTAGAAAGAAGCATTATCCAATCCTGAGGGCACGGAAAGAGAGGGGAGGGGGGAAAAATAAAATTAATTAATTTAGCTTCCGCAAAGGGCCTCAGGATAGGATAATGCTGATTTCTAGGGTTTTCTTCAAATAACTTGGAGAAGCATTGTGCTCGACAGGAACAGGGTGAGCAGAAGGATGACAAGAGCAACATATTAATACCCTCAGCAGGAGATGATTCAGTAGTCGTGGAAGGCAATTTGCTTGCTGATTGTGTGTTTGGTTTCAGGCATTCTGAACCTGAAGTGTCTTTGGAATCAGAATCCATGACTGACTTGGTAGTTGATTTGATTGCAACCAGCAAAATGAGCATCAAGAAATTATGATCCCTTGCCAAAGGTTGTGTGGAAAAATATGATGCTTTTAAGTTTTAAGTGGGAGATGGAAGTCGATGATGCTTGCAGGTAGATATGGAAAGTGTCGTTCGGTGCGGTTGGGGTGCATTATATTATTATAATAATACAGATGCATTTACAATTACAAATAGAGAGCAGTGAGCTACATGATTAATTTAATTTCTAAAGAAAGGTAAAAAAAATAATAATAATGTAAATACCCTAAAGGGGTGTTTGAAATAGGAGAAATTTTTTTTATTCGTGAATCTTAATTTTCATAAATATGATGAAAACATTCAGTTTACCGAAAATTAAAAATTTAGAAAAATTCAATTTC
>JAVKPL010007833.1:0-31328 GCA_032173675.1 Gastrolobium villosum | reverse complement strand
TAGCTTCTTGGTTAGGTTGGTCTTGCTCCGAAGGGCATACGTCTGTATGCGAACACGCCATATGGACAGGTGAATGCTGTCTTCTCCTGATCTTCTGGGGCAACCGCTATTTGATTATATCCGGAATATCCGTCTAGAAAACAATAGAATGAATGTCCTGCTAGTCTTTCCAACATTTGATCTAGAAATGGTAGTGGAAAGTGATCTTTTCTCGTAGCAGTATTCAGTCTCCTATAATCGACGCACATTCGCCAGCCGGTGATAGTTCTTGTGGGAATTAGTTCGTTATCTTCATTTCGTACCACCGTGATCCCACCTTTCTTTGGAACTGTTTGTACCGGACTCACCCATGCACTATCTGAAATTGGATAGATCATCCCAGCATCCAATAGTTTTACTACTTCTTTTCGCACGACCTCCTTCATGGTCGGATTTAGCCTTCTTTGAGGTTGTCTGACTGGTTTGATGTCGTTTTCCATCAATATTTTATGAGTGCAAAATGATGGGTTTATTCCTTTTAAATCTGTAATAGACCATCCTATAGCCGTTTTATGCTCTCTCAAGACTTCTAGTAATTTTTCTTCTTCGGTGGTTGATAAATCAACATTGATAATCACCGGGTATGTTTTGCTATCTCCAAGAAATGCATATTTCAAGGTAGGAGGCAGCTCTTTCAAGTCAACCTTTGGTGTTCCCTTAGTGATATCATCAACCTTCTTTCTCAGTTTTTCAACTTCTTGATCTCCCTTTGTTGATTCCATAGAATTTTCCAACAATTCTTCTCCTATTGACTCCAATCCCATCAATGGTTGGAGTATTTCATCCACTGTATCTAACACTGCATCATTAATTAAATCTATCTTGAAACAATCTCCCCCATCGGATGGATGTTTCATAGATTCCAAGACATCAATTGTCACAGTATCATCGTTAACCCGCAGCATTAATTTACCCTGTTCTACATCAATCATGGCCCTCGCTGTGGCTAAGAAAGGTCTTCCCAAAAGTAAGGGAATCTCAGCATCCTCCTCCATGTCTAAAATGACAAAATCTGCAGGGAAAATAAATTTATCAATTTTTACCAGTATGTCTTCAATGACTCCATCTGGCCTCCTGATTGATCTGTCGGCTAACTGTAGTGAAACCTTGGTTGGCTTGAGTTCTTGAATACCTAAGGCCCTGCACATAGATAAAGGCATAAGATTGATACTAGCTCCTAAGTCACATAATGCCTTACCCACACCAATGTTTCCAATTTCTATCGGAATGCTAAAACTTCCAGGATCTTGAAGTTTAGGTGGTAGCTTCTTTTGAATTATTGCGCTGCATTCTTCTGTTAAGGCCACCGTTTCGCATTCTTTCAATTTACGCTTCCTGGAGAGTAAATCTTTCATAAATTTTGCATAGTTTGGCATGTTCTCCAAGGCTTCAGCAAATGGAATGTTGATTTGCAGTTTCTTAAATATATCAAGGAATTTAGAGTACTGCTGCTTCTTGATTTCCTCTCTAAACCTTTGCGGATATGGAATTTTTGCATAAGGTGAGAGTTCAATTGGCTTCTCTTGTCTCTCTTGAGCTTTCTTTTTCTCCCATTTGAACTCCTTCTTTTCAGGAATTGTTTTCTGGGCAACAGATTCATTCTCAATTTCTTTCTCCTTTTCACTGTTAGGTTTTTCTGCTGCCTTTTTCTCTGCTGAAGGCTTGATCACTGGTTCAATTACTATCCCACTTCTAGTAATAATGGATTTACAGTGGGCGTTTGGGTTAACATCTGTGTTGCTTGGAAAGGTGCCTGGAGGCCTTTCAGTGAACTGTCTTGACAATTGCCCGATCTGAGTTTCTAAATTCCGGATGGAAGCTTCTTGATTCCGGAATGAAGCTCGGGTTTCTTGCATAAATGATGAAGTGTCCTCTCTGAATGTATTTGTACTTTGAACAAAATCTGATGTAGTTTTTGATAATTGTGCAAATGCTTTCTCCCATTCTGATGTACTGCTTTGTTGCGAAGTTTGTGGTTGCACATTAGGATTGAGCTGGTGGTTCGAACTGTAACTGAATCCTGGGTGTTGATTCTGATTTTTATTCCTCCATCCTTGGTTTTGATTGTTACCATATTGATTCCTTCCCGGAGCTTTTTGATCATGCCAGAGTACATTGACTTCAGCATTTTCAGTTACTCGGTTGAAATCGCAATCCTCGGTAGCGTGAGTACCTGTACATATACCACAAGTAATAGCAGAAGTATTAACAGAAGCTGCTTGAGTATTAACAGGAGAAACCTGGAATTCAGAAAATTGCTTTGTTAGAGCATCTAGTTGTTGTTGTTGTTTCTTGTTAGACTGTAGAATCTGTTCATTTTGGGCTAAGATGACATCGTATCCCTCTAACTTCATGATTCCTGCTCTCTTATGTGATACTGGAGCATTGTCAAACTCTTGTGATGCAAGAGATTCTAACAACTCCAAGGCTTCTTCTGGAGTTTTTGTCTTCAGTGATCCTCCAGCTGCAGCATTTACCAGAGTTCTGGTACTTGGTGTCATTCCTTGGAAGAAAATTTGTGCTTTCTCCCAAGCTTCAATACCGTGTTGTGGACATTTCCTAAGCAGTCCTTTGAATCTTTCCCAACCGTCATATAAAGTTTCACTTTCTTTTTGTTCAAAAGAAGTGATTTCAGCCTTGAGTCGTGCCATTTTTGAAGCTGAAAAGAACCGGGCTAAGAACTTTGTAGCTAGATCATCCCAAGTAGTGATGCTTCCTTGAGGAAGTGACTGTAGCCATGATCTTCCATCCTCTTTGAGTGAGCATGGAAAGAGTCTAAGTAAGATAGCATCACGGGATACTCCGTTCATCTTCAAAGTATCACAATATAATAAGAAGTTCTCAAGATGAGTATAAGGATCTTCCATGCTTCCTCCAGCGAATTGATCTTTTTGGATCAGCTGTAATAATGCTGGTTTGAGCTCAAAGTTGTTAGCGTCCACATTTGGCCTAACAATGCTTGCTGTCTGTGGGACTCGAGCAGGAGTCATGTAATCTCCTAATGTACGTGGTTGTGGAATTTCATTTTCCGCCATTGCTTCCTCTCTTGGTTGTGTAGAGCTTGAAGCTTCTTTTTCTTGTTGTTTTCTTACTTTGGTACGTTTCCTATTCCTTCTTGCTGTCTTCTCTATTTCTGGATCGAATTGCAAGGAATCGGTGTCAATGGTACCTCGCATAAACCAGAAAAGAGACTACGAAAGAGAAAATAAGAACTCAATAACAGAATTTAAAAATTCAGAAAATAAGGTCCAATCTAAAGAATTAATAGTTACTATCAATGTTGAAGTATTAATCCCCGGCAACGGCGCCAAAAACTTGTTGCTACTTTCGGCAAGTGCACCGATCGTACAAGTAATAAAGTGAATAAGTAAGATATCGTTCCCACGAGGATTAAACTCAAGCACCGATTCGCTATCGTTAATTTAGTTGAACTAATAAAAAGGAAAGTAACGTAGTTTGTGTGTTGAAAAGGTTGATAACATGTAATTAAAGTTCTGAATGTAAAGTGAATAACGGAAAATAAATGATAGAATTAACTAAGAAAATAAACGTAGTCAGGGTTCTGACTTCTCCTAATCTCCTCAATACGTTATGAATCAACTTGTTAAGAACCTGCTCTTAATGTATTGCCAATCGAACCTATCTAAGTTACTTAGGGCTCAATTCCTTGTTACCCTAACCTATGTAAACTTGGAAGAACTCTAGTTCCCCGATTATTCCCCAAGAAGACATGCATTAAAATTAAGGATCATAGGATTGCATAACTACCTTGTGTCTATTCCTATTCCTATTCCTAGACCACAAGGGTTATGATAAATTCATCAGATAGAGGTTCATGCACCAACATTCCTATTGCCATACAATTCCCAAGGGTCATTCCACAAGGAGCAAACTCATGAAAAGCAATGAACACAGATGAATTTATTCAAATATAAAAAGAGAAGAGTTCATAACAATTAATCCATAACATAATGATTTAATTAGGTTCCATCATCCCTAACTACAGAGAAACTAGCCAGACATGGTGAAATTAAACATAAAAATAACTATAAAAGCTTCCCCAAACTCCATTGGTGATTGGTGAATCTTTAACAGTTCCAGTGATGTACTGACTCCGATCTGTCTTCGCCGCTTCCAAGCATGTATCCGAGACTCCAAGGATCTCCAAGTGTTTTTCAGTGTGAAGTAGTGTGTAACTCTGAACCTTAGGTGCCTTTTTAAAGGTGTAGAACTCGCACCTTTTGCAGAATATGCCAATCTGGAACAAACTATATTCGTTGGGCGCTTAAGCGCGCTCTTCGTGCTGGAAATTCTTGTTTGTGGCGCGCTTAAGCGCGCTGGAGGGCGCTTAAGCGCACAGAGGCAGAGGCTGGATACGTTTCTAGGGCGCTTAAGCGCGCTGGAGGGCGCTTAAGCGCGCAGAGGCAGGAGCTGAATGTGCTTTCTGGGGGCTTAAGCCTCCATTGGGGGCTTAAGCTCCCTTTTCCAACAACCTGATAAGATGAAATCTTCTTTGTTTTGATCTTTATTTCCTTGGTTGTTGCCTTCATCTTTATCCAATCTTCCTTTGAATCCTCTTTTTCCAACAAAACCTTTTAAAATATCAAGAATTTGATTTAATTAGTTGAATTTCAACTAATGATCATAATTACCAAATTAACCTTAGTTTCAACTTGTTTAACTGAATAATTCACATTACTTTAGTCTATAAAACAAGATAAACTGGAGGTTTATCAATGCCTGATTTCTGGTGACTCATCTGAATGCATTTTTTGAATTTTGAGTGATAATTATCTTGTGCTATTTTGACCGGTTGAAATTTTAGAGTTAGCTAACATTCATTCTGTAGCAAGCCCAAGTAAGGGTTCCCTTCATGACCCAAGATTAATTAAGCGGGCCACAAGAGTTGCAGGCCAGCCCAAACGATTCAAAGACTTTATTATGGGATAATAATAATAGTTGGGGTGTTAGGATTGGGTTATTGGGCTGATTGTTTACAATAGCCCATGTTATTTCAGAATTAGAATATAAATACAGAAAACAAAAGAAGAGAAAAGATAGAAATTGTTGGACAATTCTCCTTCTCCCTATTTTCTCTCTCCTCTAATTGCTTTCTCTCCCGAATTCTTATCTCCTTCCTTACAATCTGGTGCTTTCATTGCTGCCTCTCCTCCTATGGCTGATAACACTAGGATGAGAGACCTACAAAATCAAATCAATGAACTTAAACAACAACTACTACACGCAGAAAATCGTTTACAAACAACAGAAACCACAACCGCCCAGCAATTCATAGCATGGGAGGTAGCTCATGACCGGAGATTCAATGCTATGGAAAACCAACAGAATGAGAGGTTTGAGGATCTGAGAACAGACCTCGACAGACAAATTCAACAGCAACACCATAATGTCGTAATCAATCCAAATGGTCGACCTGGAATTCTGGGTCCCGCTCCTGGAGGTCGTTCTCCTCGATTAGATCTTCCTCGATTCTCTTCTGGTGATCCTACTAAATGGCTTTTTGCCGTTGAAAGGTACTTTCTCTATTACCAAACCCTTGAACCAGATAAATTGCTTTTAGCCTCTTTCCATCTGGAGGATCCAGCCGCGGGTTGGTTTCAAGGACTGTCTCGGGATGGCATTATTCCCACTTGGAATGCGTTTGTGTTGGCTATCCATCAACGTTTTGGTCCTACGGAATTTGAGGATCTGGCTTCTCTCCTAGCTAAACTTCAACAAACGTCCTCTGTTCACGATTATCAGACGGCTTTTGAACGTTTATCTAGTCGTGTCCATGGATTATCACCAGCCATCACCAAGAGTATGTTTCTCTCTGGTCTTAAACCCAGGATTCGTTGTTCCATCCTTCCTCACAGACCGGTTGATGTTCATCAAGCCTTTGCCCTCGCTCGGGTGTATGAAGATCAGATTAATCAGGAACGCATCTCGAAACCATGGATTTCTCGCTCTCCGTCCACTGCTTCACCTGCAACTGTAGCCACACCGCCTACTATTCACAATGTTACCCCTATCCCTGCCATTCCAATTAAGAGATTGTCACCAGAGGAGATTAGAATTAAACGCGAGAAGAACATTTGTTTTAATTGTGATGAGAGATATACCTTTGGTCATAAATGCAAAGCCAAACCAGCTCTCTTATATATGGAGGGAAATGACACCGAAGTATTGGATGAAGAAAACAATGATTGTACCATACCTTCCCTCGAACAGGTGGAGACCTCTCAGTCACTACCAGAGATTAGCTTCCATGCACTATTTGGGCATCACAATTCTCGTTCCTTTCGGCTACAAGGCACCATTGCTGGTCACCACCTTCAAATCCTCATTGATGGAGGCAGCACCCATAATTTCATCACTCCAAGGATGGCTTCCTTTCTACATTTGACACTACAGTCTATCACCCCGTTCACGGTACAAGTTGGAAATGGTGATACGTTGCTCTGTTCGGCCAAGTGTTTCCAGGTGCCCTTGTTGATTCAGTCTGAAATATTCTCTGTGGACCTTTTTGTCCTAGACCTCAAAGGGGCTGACATTGTACTTGGTGTCCAATGGTTGGCCACATTGGGTCCAATCATCACAGATTACAAACAGCTTACCATGTCTTTCAAACGTGGTGAGTCACAAGTGCTGTTACAAGGTGCTCTTACCTTAGACCCTACTTCCATTTCCCCAGCTCAGTTACATAGGCTGGTAGCCCTCAATTCGGTTTCTTCATGTCACATGTGTTTTACCACCTTGGCTGATTCCAACCTTGCCCAGCTGTCGGGGGGTGATTCCTCACTTTCTGTCACACAGCCTCCTGTTCCTGCCATCCAGACACTACTCCAAGATTTTGCTGATGTCTTCGAACCGCCTCCATCCCTTCCCCCTACTCGTCCATATAACCATAAAATTGTCCTCCACCCAAACACTAAACCCATCCAAGTTCGTCCTTATCGATATCCTCATTTCCAAAAGAATGAGATTGAGAGGCTAGTAAAGGAAATGTTAGCTGGGGGATTGATCAAAGCCAGTCAATCTTCTTTTAGCTCGCCAGTTCTGTTGGTCAAGAAGAAAGATGGAACTTGCCATTTTTGTGTGGATTATAGAGCTTTAAATGCGGTGACAGTGAAGGACAAATTTCCCATCCCTACAATTGATGAGCTTTTGGATGAGTTACACGGAGCCACAATTTTTTCCAAATTGGACTTGCGGTCGGGGTATCATCAGATTTTGATGGATCCCTCCGATGTCCATAAGACGGCATTTCGTACCCACCAAGGTCATTACGAATTTGTAGTAATGCCCTTCGGGTTATCTAATGCCCCTTCCACTTTTCAGGCAACCATGAACGAGGTTTTTTCATATTTCCTTCGCCGTTTTGTAGTCATTTTCTTTGACGATATTTTGGTGTATAGCTCTTCCTTACAGGATCATGCTCATCATTTGTGCCAAGTGCTACAAGTTCTGCGCAGTAACTCTCTTTATGCCAAACTGTCCAAGTGCTCGTTTGCTTCACCATCCATCCATTTTCTGGGACACATTATCTCGGGAGTTGGGGTGGCACCAGATCCACCGAAGGTCCAAGCTATCGTGGAATGGCCAGTGCCTTCTTCACAGACCCACATCAGAGCCTTTTTGGGTCTCTCCGGATACTACAGACGTTTCATCAAAAATTATGCTTTGGTTGCAGCCCCTTTATCTGATTTATTAAGCAAATCAGGTTTTCATTGGTCCACAGCGGCTTCGGAGGCGTTTCAGAAATTAAAGACGTTGATCACAATGGCTCCGATCCTGGCCCTTCCAAATTTTTCTATCCCTTTCATTGTGGAAACAGACGCTTCCGGTACCAGAATTGGTGCTGTGTTACTCCAGAACAACCACCCAATTGCTTATTTTAGCAAGAAACTGTCTGCCACCATGAAGAACAAATCTACTTATGTGAGGGAAATGTTTGCTATCTCAGCTGCGGTAGCGAAATGGAGACAATACTTACTTGGTTCAGAATTCATTATTTGGACCGATCACCGTAGCTTACATCATCTCCTGTCACAAGTAGTCCAAACGCCTGAACAACAGCTATTTTTGGCCAAGTTACTCGGCTTCAACTTCACCATCCAGTACAAATCCGGTAAAACCAACATTGTGGCGGATGCACTTTCCAGACAACCAGAAGGTGAACAACATGAACCTGCCCACCATCTCACTGTGCTGTCAGGACCAACTTCCAATTATTCATCAATTTTACACTCTGAATTGTTGAAGGATCCTTATACGACACACATATGGCAGGATATTCACCACAACCCCAATTCATGGCCTGATTGGCGTGTTCAAGGGTCCTTACTCCTCTACCATAACCGTATTTTTGTACCTTCCGGTTCTAGCTTGATTCCCCAATTGCTACAAGACATGCACTCCTCCATCCAAGGTGGCCATTCGGGGGTTACTACTACTCTACAACGAATTTCTCACTTTTTCACCTGGAAAGGAATCAAGAAAGATGTTAAAGAGTTTGTCAAAAATTGTTCTATCTGCCAAAAAATAAAACCTCAAAACCACGCACCTTATGGCTTGTTACAACCCATTACACCACCTGATTCTCTCTGGACAAATTTAGCGATGGACTTTATCACCCACCTACCACAGTCCAATGGTTTTACAGCCATCTTCGTTGTAGTAGATCGATTCTCTAAAGGTGGCCACTTCACCGCTTTACCCACCACTTATACAGCTGCGCATGTGGCTAAGGTCTTCTGGGATTCAGTGGGTAAACTCCATGGTTTTCCCCACACGATCATCTCTGACCGTGATCCACTGTTTTTGAGCAATTTTTGGCGGACTTTATTCCAGTTGCAGGGCACAGCCTTGCTGTATAGCACCGCATACCACCCCCAAACCGATGGACAAACGGAGAGGGTCAACAGATGCTTACAACAATACCTCAGAGCTTTTACCCATAACCATCCCAAAATTTGGTCCAAATACCTTAGCTTTGCCGAATTCCACTTCAACACCTCCTTCAACCGCTCCACGGGTATGACTCCTTTTGAGATTACCTTTGGCCGCAAACCACCAAACCTCCTAGCCTACACCATGGGCTCTTCCTCGTTAGATGCCATAGATTCGGACCTCTCCACCAGATCCCTGATCTTATCCAACCTGAAAGACAACTTGTTCAAAGCACAAACCACTATGAAAGCATATGCTGACCGAAAGAGAAAAGAGATAACCTTTACTGTGGGTGACTGGGTGTTGTTGCGTCTCCAACCCCACCGTCAGCTGTCTGTGGTTCGCCGCTCTTCACAGAAGCTGGCTCAACGTTACTATGGGCCGTATCAGGTGCAAGAAAAGATCAGCCAAGTCTCATATCGCTTGCTATTACCTGCTGATGCAAGGATTCACAATGTCTTCCATGTCTCCCTTCTTCGTCCGTTTCATGCTACTCATACACCATCGCCACAACCGTTGACCCTGACAAGTTCCGATGATCCCCTGCTCCACCATCCCCAAGCTTTGGTCGCGCGTCGCTCCATATGGCGGCAAGGACAAGAGATCCCACAAGTGTTGGTTCAATGGGCAGGCTTACCCCTCGACGATTGTACATGGGAAGACGAGTTCACCGTGGCTTCTTCGGTCACCGACGGACAGAGTTCTCGGCATAAGGACACTCTTCAAAGGTGGGATCTTGCTCACCGTTTGCCCTCCCCTATCCCTTCATCTCCTGAGCAGACCACACTGTTGTTGACTGACTTGGATACTTCACTCATATCGCCTGCGACGTCTCACCTACCAGCAATGCGCGGTCCACTTATTCCGCAACACGTGGATAGCTCCACTACCACCTGTTCCAATGTGCCTCACACCGTTTCTGTGCCGTTACCTCCAACGGACAACCCAACTCGCATCGCGGACGATGCTAGCTTTCATGGACGGACGACTGTAGCAAGCCCAACTGTAGCAAGCCCAACTAAGGGTTCCCTTCATGACCTAAGATTAATTAAGCGGGCCACAAGAGTTGCAGGCCAGCCCAAACGATTCAAAGACTTTATTATGGGATAATAATAATAGTTGGGGTGTTAGGATTGGGTTATTGGGCTGATTGTTTACAATGGCCCATGTTATTTCAGAATTAGAATATAAATACAGAAAACAAAAGAAGAGAAAATATAGAAATTGTTGGACAATTCTCCTTCTCCCTATTTTCTCTCTCCTCTAACTGCTTTCTCTCCCGAATTCTTATCTCCTTCCTTACACATTCTTTCAACTTCCCATATTGTAATATGTGAAATTTGGTGTTTCTATTTTTTATTCTTTTATTTTTAGTCACATTTGACTCGCGCCACAATGATTTTTCTCTCTTTAGCAACAAAGAGAAACTTGAAACAATTTTTCGGCAAATTGTTGAGAAGAGAAAGACCCAACTCCTTCCACATGTTCATCCTCGCAGGTAATGTTCATCCTCAAAAGAGTTTCTCAGCAAATGCATTCATCCTTCTACAAAAGAGCAATTATAAGATAGTAAAACATATAATAGAACCCACGATTTGTTGAATTAATATCTAATATGCTAAAGAAAATCTAAAGATAGTGAAATACAAAATCACATCCGGAGTTGAAGGGCCTTTAGCACTAAAAAATAGAACTTTGAATCCCATAATGCAGCTAGTATGCTTTTCAAGAACAAAACAGATGAGACAGAGTCAAATAACATGGAGAATCGTCAAGGAAGAGAATGGCCGAAGGGATTTAGGTCACTTATAAAACGGAGTTGTGATATGTTTAACAGATGTATTTAACGGATATGGTTATTTGTAATAATAACAAAGTATAAGGAGGTTCATTGTTTTAATTGAAAGTTGAGGGTGTTTTTTTGAAAAGGAGATTAAGTGTAGGGTGGTAAATTGTAATTTGCCCCAAGATTTATGTAGACAAGTTCGAATTGTATTTATTTATTTGATTAAAAGTTGTACTCTGAATTTTTTTATTTTTTGGTCGAAAGCATTTTTTGTAATTATTGTCGGGGTTGGAGAGAGAGAGGGTAATTTCCAAATTAAAATTCGAGACTTGAATTTATCAATGGGGACCGTAATACAAAGTTTTTTCACTCCTCCACTATTGCTAGACGTAGAAGTAACCGGATTGATGTGCTTCAGAATGAAGATGGTGAGCGGATTGGTGATCCTGCCTTTTTTATGAATATGGCTGGGGATTACTATCGTACCTTGTTCAACGAAGATAATCCCATGAGACCTAGGTTTCCTCTTAGAGGTTGGTTCCTAATCTCAACCATCAGTTCAAAACTAAGATTGGGAGCATGTCTACAAACGAGGAGATTAAAGCTACAGTGTTCTCTATGGGTCCTCATAAGGCTCTGGGCATCGATGGTCTCCATAGTTTGTTCTTCCAATCTCAATGGCAGACGGTTGGAGATTCCGTATGTGACTTGGTGACAGATGTCTTCCAGAATCCTTATAAAGTTCGAGAAATTAATCAGACCCTTCTCTGTTTGATACCCAAGATGAACTCTCCTCAATCTTTCAAAGATTTTAGGCCAATTAGCCTTTGTAATGTTATTTACAAGTTAATTACAAAACTTATTGCTAATCGTTTGAAATTGCAGATGGACAGAATTGATATGCCCAATCAATACAGCTTTATTAAGGGCAGACAAGGCACAGATAATGTGATTATTGCGCAGGAGATCATCCATTCCATGAGGTCCAAGAGAGGAGCAAAAGGTTGGATGATGATCAAAGTGGACCTGGAGAAGTAATATGACCGTGTTAACTGGAATTTTCTAAGGGATACACTTAATGATGTTGGTCTTCCCTCTATCATTATTGACCTTATCATGTGGTGTATATCTTCATGTTCTATGGAATGGAGCTTCAACTCAGGATTTTAAAAAGATACCAAAATCGTGATTGACCTCAGTTGAATCAGAATCCTTGTATTCAATTAAGAACCCTCTCTAAGTGATATCCTAGCGTTTGGTCAAATACGGTGCTTCTAGACATACAATCACAGAGTATTAGCCCGGTTGACTTAAGGTCATAGGGTTAATCAGTCTAATCATCAAATAATGATTAATCTCTTTCCATAATCACAATCGCGAATCTCAGATTGAGTTTGGAAGTGAAACCAATTTGATTAAAGGAAAAAGCAAATCCTCTAGACTAATCCATGAAATCCATTACCCTTACGTTGATTGAAGGGTGCTTAGCCTAGCATGGCTAAGTTAAACATAATTTAAAATCAAGAAGAAGAAGAAGAAGAGAAAAAAGTAGACTAATCTCCAGAGAAAATTTGTCGATCGTACAAACTCCCCAACGAAGACTGCCGACAAGTTTTCTAAATGAACCCTTTTAAATAGTTCCAAACTGGGCTAGGGTTCAACTAATGTCGGCCCATAATAATAAAAATAAAAATAGAATTAAAACTAAACAAATGGTCTTGGGCCTAAACAACATTTGGTTCTAATTACAAACTTAAATCAATAAATCTCGAGCAATTAACCTCTAACTTGGGGTCTAATCCTTTACGGCGTGTTTGGTATCCGAAAAATTTTGCAATCCCCGAGAAACTTTGCTTGGAGAAGTAATGACCCCATGTTTGGTACCAAAATTTTCCATCGTTTCCAGAATGAATATATTTCCTGGCAATGCCTTTTATGTGCAAAATTTTGTATGGTCAAGAGCTGAATAATGCCATAGATTAAATGGACTTTACTGGTAGACGGGGAAGTTTCAAATTAGCGCAAAAATTATGACGAAATTAACCTTACTTTTGGTACGATATGTCTGAAAACATTTTTGAATCAAAAGATAAATGTGAGGTTATTTTGGTAAAATAACATCACATTCCCACTAATAATTCATAACCAACCAAACACATCAGTAAAATAACCTTTATTTTTTCGGGAAAATATAGGTCTACCAAACAGCTTTTTAGTAATATTCCAGCAAAATATTTTTTCCGCTACATTCCGGTAATAATTATTTCCCAGATAAAAAAAATTTCTCCTCTACCAAACGCCCCCTTAGGGTCTTTTTCTAAAGCAAGCTTAAAGGTCAAGAATTATGCGTCATAGAATTCATAAGACTATTCGTAGAACATACAAATTCTAGCAATTTACAAATCAGATTCAAGCATACAATATTCCTATTAGCATGCAAAAATCTACTGCTCATTCATAATTGATTAGATCATAAACAAGACTATCAATTTAAACAGATTAATTGCATAATTGAAATACGGATAGTAATTGCATCAAAGATAAAATAGCGTTCAAGAACCCATTGATTCTGTCTCGCCCTAATTACATAAAGGACTTTAGCCTTGCATGTTAATAACAACAGAATTAAAAGATAAAAGAAACAATAATTATCTATAAAGACTTAGTAGGAAAACTCCACAGTGATTTTTTTATTTTCTCTTCTTCTTTCTCCTCTGTCGTCGTTTTCAGAAGTGCTCCTCTGCCTCCTCTTTCGAATAAATTACACAACTCTCGTCCCGTCTTTTTAAAGAATTAATTTGGCCTTTTAATTTTTGGACTAGCTCGCTGATGAGCTAATTTTGATTAATTTTTTATTTTTATTGATCCTTATCCTTTGTAACTGATGCGAAATGCCTTTTGCCCATCAGATTAGTTATTTGTTACTTCAAATCTAAAACAACCTGAAACAGTATGAAAAGTGTAACATCTCCGTCTCGAGTCGGTTCAATTAACATACATATGATAAAAACAGAAACAGCGGAAAACTTAACTTACGAAAATACGAGCTAACTTTTTCTTTTTCTCTTTTAATGTTCATAAGGCATTAACGAAAATCGGGCAGAGTAACCTCTGTAAATCGGACAACCGGGGATTTCCCAATCCCACTCATAAGAGTTCCTGATAGACAGTTTATACAGTATGCATATCCAGAAGTACCAGTCATGCAATCCAAGACATAATTATAACTGAGTTCTACATAATCATATCCACATGCCTGAATACAAAGATGTACATGTATCAAACTGAAGAACATGTACAAGACATATACAGGCCATATACAAAATAAAGGATCGAACATCCAGATCCTCAAAATGGCAGAAATGTAACTATATAGATACACTCCAAAAAATAGTAGCCTACTGCTACCCAAAAATCCAGAACGACAAAAGTCTCAGCTACGTGTCGCGTCCCTGCCTAAGGAAGGCTCACCGGAAGTCTGTACACCTGAAAATATTGCCCCAAAGAGGGGTGAGATTACAAATCCCAGTAAGCTCCAGGTTTATAGAGAATTCTCCATACCCCTGGCTCACTCCTGCATGAAAGTCAGATACAGAGTATACAGATACAACATATAGCAGATATCATAACTGAGCAGAACATATAATCATATCATAACAGAGACGTGCGCTGTCATTTCCAAGGGATGGCCCCAAACGAAAATAGAGTAACTCAGAGGTGTACGCTGTCAATCTCAGGCAAAACCCAAGAAGACATCCGTGTACCAAAAGTCCATACAGAAATCATATCAGAACCAGTTTTATCATATCCTACCATATCATATCATATCATCAAATATCTCTATATGAATGCACCTATACAGAGTGTCTTCATAGTCATATAGTCCAACCATAGTCTACTAACTATGGTGGAGCACTCCAGTAGGAAAAGACTCCTTAAACATAGAGCTTACCTCTTGAAGCTTTATCGATCTGCTTACTTGTGACACAAGTTACTTATATTTCTTCAAGAGGTTCCGATCCTTTTTAGTCTCTAGGTACACCTAGAGCAAGAATCCACAAATAAAAATTAATAAAATGCTATCATGCATATATTCTCATAAGGCAAACATTTTCTCGCTTCTTTTCGTTTCTTTATATTTTTGCCAATCATATGCCAATACACAAGTCTAGACCATCTTATACTCGTTAGCGTTCTTTAATTTAATCAAGTGTTCACTTGAGAATTTTCAACATAGTTCATGTCATTTTCTTTAAAAGGTCGTGTTCCCACCCTTAGGGAATTAAGATCTTTTTCACCATTTTTCAAGCCATCTAACTTATTAACTCATCACTTTCATGCATAAAAAAAACTACACATTTTATTAAATAAAATGTAACAAAATCCATTCTTTAACTCCCCTAAAAGTCAAAATCTCCAAGGAAATATGCAAAAGGGTTATTTTCTTTTTAATTATTATTTCATAGCTTAATTATCAACTTAAACATACGTATATGTATCCAAGAGGTTCCAATAAAATTTTGGAAAATCAAGTCCTCACTACACACCATAGCCAAAATGTAGGGACCAAAACACATGGATTTTCTCACTTTGGCCTTCTCACTAAATTCACCAAACTCCTACTCACTCCAACACATCATACTCTCATAATACGTCATCTGAAATTTTGCCCAATGTCCCCTAATCAACCCATCATGGCCGAACCTAGGGATACAAACCAAGGGGATTTTTCTTCATTTAACACAAGTTAATGTTTATCTTTTACACTATAACTTCCTATACACAACAAACCATCATCAATTTCAAGTTTTATACTACTTGATGTCCCACCCACACATGCTCATAACTTTCAAAACATAAATCACAATAATAAAACCCTAGGATTAGAGTTTTGTTACCTCTAATCAACTACCCAAAGCCTAGAAGGCATTCACCAAGCAAAGCTCCATGGAAAACTTCCTTTTTCACCTTGGATAAATAGTAGCTCGAATATGGGGGGAGGAAGAACTCTTCACACACTCAACTATAGCTCAAATTGATCGGTGGAATAGATTCATTGAGTGGTTTCTAATCGATTTCATGTGGTGGTTCTTTGAATTTGGAGGATGATGATGTAGAAATCAAAGAAAGAAAAACCAAACCCTAAACCCCCCCCATGTGAGAACAGCACCTGGACGAAAGAGAAGACGAAGGAAAACGTGCAGGGAAGAGAATTTTAAAGGGGTTACGGTTTTTCTAAAGTTAACTTATTTTAACTGGGTAAAGATTTATCTATCTACACACCTCAATTTATTACCAAACTTTACCTAATGGACTATAATATTTTTATGCTAATATTTATAATTTTACTTTTTACTTTCGGTAACTTTATTTACCCGCATTTTTACTCTTTAACTGTCATTTTATCTCATTTTTCACCAAAGGTGACTTTATTTCTTTTACTTCTAATTATTCTTCGATATTAAATCCACAATTACTAGTAAGAGCTATTATATTCACCCCACCTTTTAAGGATTTTGCCCACAAAATCAAACATAAGACATAACACATACCTGACGTCAAACTCAGGATATTGCTGGAGAATTTCATTCTCCCGCTCCCAACTAGCGTTCTCAGGAGTCAATCCTTCCCATTGTACCTTGATCATGGGAATAGTTCTGTTTCTCAACACTTTCTCATCACGTGCTAGGACCTTCAACGGCCCCACAACAAACTTTAAGTCTTTCCTTACTTCAATGTCGTCCCCCTGTACAATGTGGGACGCATCAGGCACATATTTGCGAAGCTGACTGATGTGAAAAACACTATGTAGATTTGACAGATGTGGAGGTAAGGCAAGCTGGTATGCCACAGGTCCGACCCTCTTTATAATCTGGTAGGGCCCAATGAACCTAGGACTCAACTTCCTCACTCCTAGAGCACGCCCAACACCCGTAGTCGGAGACAAACGGATAAACACATGATCCCCTTCCGAAAATTCAAGGGGTCGATGCTTTGCATCATAATAACTCTTTTGGCGGCTCTGTGCTTTCTTCAATCGATCCTTAATCATCATAATTTGATCGGTAGTCTCTTGGAACATATCAGGCCCAAATAACTGCCTCTCACCAATTTCTGACCAACACGTAGGCGCCCTGCACCTACGGCCATACAAAGCTTCATAGGGAGCCATGCCCAAACTGGCATGATAACTATTATTATAGGAAAATTCCACCAGAGGAAGATACTTATCCCATGCATTTCCCTGTTCTAGGGCACAAGCCCTCAACATGTCCTCCAGTGTCTGGATAGTCCTCTCAGTCTGACCATCAGTCTGGGGGTGATAAGCCGTACTCAGTCTCAGCTGCGTACCAAATGCTTGTTGCACTGCATCCCAAAGTCGAGACGTGAACTTAGGGTCCCGGTCACTGATGATACTTTCAGGAACACCATGAAGTTTCACAATCTAGCTTACATATAATCGAGCTAACTGCTCTGTAGAGAAACTCGTTTTAACTGGTATGAAATGTGCAGACTTTGTCAATCTCTCAACAACTACCCATATAGAATCAAAACCAGCTTGGGTTCTCGGTAATGCCACTATGAAATCCATTGAAATACTGACCCATTTCCATTCTGGAATATCCAAGGGCTACAGTAATCCAGAAGGTCTCTGATGCTCAATCTTAACTTTCTGACAAGTCAAACACTTACTCACATACAGAGCAATATCTTTCTTCATTCCTGGCCACCAGAAATTTCTTTTCAAGTCTTGGTACATCTTAGTAGCACCAGGATGGATAGTGTATTTACCCATATGGCCCTCTGCCAATACCTCATCAACCATCTGACCTTTCGGAACAATGATCTGATCCTTATAAAATTTAAGACCGAATCCATCAGTGGACACGAAGTCCTGATCTTTCATAGACTGAATCTCTTTATCAAGCAATTGAGCTTCTTTGATCCGCTCGACTAAGGAGTTCTGGACTACCGTAGTAGTCAATAAATGCGGACTATCTTCTGTATTCACAGGAATGCGGAGATCCTTGAATTTCTCAATCAAATTATACTCAGACATCATCAAATTGGCCATACCAATCGTCTTTCTACTTAAAGCATCAGCTACTATATTGGCTTTACCAGGGTGGTATTGCAATTCAAAATCATAATCCTTTAGAAATTCCATCCAACGGCGTTGTCTCATATTCAACTCTTTCTGATCAAACAGATATTTCAAACTTTTGTGGTCACTGTAGACAATGAAATCGGCCCCGTATAGAAAATGTCGCCAGATTTTTAAAGCGAACACTACGGCTGCTAACTCAAGATCGTGGGTCGGATAGTTCTCCTCATGCGGTTTTAACTGCCGAGAAGCATAAGCGACCACCTGTTGATACTGCATTAAAACACAGCCTAACCCAAACTTAGAAGCATCACAATACACAACAAATTTACTTGTAGGATCCGGCAAGATCAATACTGGGGCTGTAGTCAACTTCCTTTATGGCTCTTGAAAGCTCTCTTCACATTCTTGGGTCCACACAAATGGGTTCCCTTTACGGGTTAACAGTGTCAAAGGTAGTACCATCCGTGAGAATCCTTCAATAAAACGCCTATAATACCCAGCCAAACCAAGAAAACTCCTGATCTCTGTAATAAAACTGCTTCAATCTTGCTCGGGTCCACTGCCACTCCTTTAGCCGAGATGACATGGCCCAGAAATTGTATCTCAGAAAGCCAGAATTCACATTTTGACGGCTTAGCATACAACTGATGCTCTCTCAGAATTTGCAAAACAATCTTTAAATGCTCGGAATGTTCTTCTTTGCTCTTTGAATATATCAATATGTCATCAATAAAGACAACCACAAATTGATCCAGGTAGGCCTTAAAGATTCGATTCATATAACTCATGAAAACGGCTGGTGCATTTGTAAGCCCAAAAGGAATAACCAAGTACTCATAGTGTCCATATCGGGACCTGAACGCTGTCTTCGGAACATCGTCCGGCTTTATCCGGATCTGATGATACCCGGACTGGAGATCAATCTTGGAGAATACAGTCGCACCCCGCAACTGATCCAACAAATCATCTATACGCGGCAAAGGATACTTGTTCTTAACAGTTACCTTGTTCAACTGCCGGTAATCCGTACATAACCTCATAGACCCATCCTTCTTCTTAACAAAGATTACCGGTGCTCCCCACGGAGACACACTCGGTCTGATAAAATTCTTCCTGGACAAGTCTTCAATCTGTTTCTTTAACTCAGATAATTCCAGAGGTGACATCCGGTATGGGGCCAAAGAGATCGGTCCCACGCCAGGCAATAAGTCAATGGAAAATTCTATTTCCCTCTCTGGAGGAAAGTGCGGAATTTCATCCGGAAAGACATCCTCAAACTCGGAGACAACCGGAATATTAGAAATTGGCTCCTTATTGACGCCCACCAGACCTCCTAACATAATAAATCCGAAATCTCCTTCCTTCAAGGCCTTTACAACCCGAAGTACAGACAAGTAAGGAGACTTCTCCTCATCATCATGAGACGAGACAGAAATGGTTTTACTGCAGCAGTCAATCTTCACACAGTATTTAGACAACCAATCCATTCCCAAAATCAAATTTACAGATGCAAGATGTAGCATGATAAAATCAGCAGAATACTCCTTGCCTTCATACTTGAATTTCACATTTTCACAAACATATTTTTCATGAAATACCTTTCCCACAGCCGTAACAATACGCATAGGGGTTTTCATTATCGTCACAGGCAAATCAAATGCTTTCACTACATAATCAGCTACAAAAGAGTGTGTAGCACCAGAATCAAATAAGACACTAAGCATTTCATCTTTAATAGAAATCATACCTCGAACCAAACTAGTTGATCTCTCAGCCTCTGGCTGGGTCACTGCATATACACGGGCAACAGGAGGTGGCGGAGGAAGCGATGGCTCCTCTATCATCATAGGGGCCGGGGTAGCCTGAATTGCAGAAACCTGTCCCCCACCATAGGGGCAGTCCTTAATAAAATGCCCGGGTTGACCACACTTATAACAAAGCCCTTTTTTCTTTCCTGCAAACTCCTGCATGAGTTCTTCCACAGATAGTACATGGAGCAACAGGTTTAAAATTTCCGTGCTTGGAATTCCCAGTCTTCTTGAATTTACCATCAGATTGTTTCGCCTGCAAACCCTTTCCTTTTGCATTTCCGGTAGTATTTTTAGGACCGGAATTAGGAGCTGACTGATCCTTGTTCTTCCTTCTGTAATATTCTTGGACATTTTTACACTTTTTAACAAGTGCAGCAAAAGTATCAAACGAATCACCTGCCAGCTTTTCAGAAATATTATCATGTAGTCCTTTATGAAATTTAAAGATCAGATCATCCTCAGTAGGTGGTGCTCTTTGGAAATGAGAGTATTTGGCCAGTTTATTAAACTTGTTCAAGTATTCATCAATAGACATCTGACCCTGTCTCAGTTCTTCAAACTCACCCTTTTTCCTTAACCGGGCTTCTTCCGGAAAGTATTTCAGTAAAAAATGTCTTTCAAAGAAAGGCCAAGTGATAGCATAACCTTGGCATTCAAAAGACTGACGAGTGTTTCTCCACCAATCGGCTGCATCATTTTGCAGCATATAAGAAGCATACAATAATTTCTGATGATCATCACACTCCATGACAGTAAAAATACGCCCCAGTTCTTCCAACCACTGAATGGCGGCAATGGGATCAATGCCTCCTTTATAATTTGGTGGTGCATGTTTCCGGAAGGCATTAAGCATTCTTTCTCTTTGTTCTCTGTTATTCACTGGCTGTGCCACACCACCCCTGTGACTAGACTCTTCATTGTTTCCTTCCCCCTCCACGACAATGGGATTATGGGGAGGAGGAATAGGCTGTGGCTGTGGCTGTGGACCTTGTCCACCCGCCCTCACCTCCGCAAGGAGTAACCTCATCATTTCAATATTCGCCGCACGACTTGCTTCCATCATCTGTTGATTGGCCAACCTATTAGCCTCTATCAGATCTTGATTTGCTTTCATCATTACTTCCAGATCTCGCTGCCTAGCTGCAGCCATATTTTGCTGCATTTCAGTTAAGGCCCTTATAATTGGATCTGGCTGCGAAGTACCACCCCGCTGATTTACTCGGGGCCTGGCCAGATCTGCCAAAATTGGATCTGTCGGGTCATTCGGAGGATCCGGAGTCCTTCTCGGACGAACCATAATTCTGCATATTTCACACAAAGGAATGAGTTAGCTACGCTCACACTCAGTGATCAGACATGCATATCATAAGACTCCAAGAAAAGACTCAAGAACATAATGACCCGAACAGTTCATGCAATATTTCACAGGCTCTCCTAGAGAAACTGCTCTGATACCATAAATGTAACATCCCCGTCTCGAGCCGGTTCAATTAACATACATATGATAAAAACAGAAACAGCGGAAAACTTAACTTACGAAAATACGAGCTAACTTTTTCTTTTTCTCTTTTAATGTTCATAAGGCGTTAACGAAAATCGGGCAGAGTAACCTCTGTAAATCGGACAACCGGGGATTTCCCAATCCCACTCATAAGAGTTCCTGATAGACAATTTATACAGTATGCATATCCAGAAGTACCAGTCATGCAATCCAAGACATAATTATAACCGAGTTCTACATAATCATATCCACATGCCTGAATACAAAGATGTACATGCATCAAACTGAAGAACATGTACAAGACATATACAGGCCATATACAAAATAAAGGATCGATCATCCAGATCCTCAAAATGGCAGAAATGTAACTATATAGATACACTCCAAAAAAATAGTAGTCTACTGCTACCCAAAAATCCAGAACGACAACAGTCTCAGCTAGGTGTCGCGTCCCTGCCTAAGGAAGGCTCACCGGAAGTCTGTACACCTGAAAATATTGCCCCAAAGAGGGGTGAGATTACAAATCCCAGTAAGCTCCAGGTTTATAGAGAATTCTCCATACCCCTGGCTCACTCCTGCATGAAAGTCAGATACAGAGTATACAGATACAACATATAGCAGATATCATAACTGAGCAGAACATATAATCATATCATAACAGAGACGTGCGCCGTCATTTCCAAGGGATGGCCCCAAACGGAAATAGAGTAACTCAGAGGTGTACACTGTCAATCTCAGGCAAAACCCAAGAAGACATCCGTGTACCAAAAGTCAATACATAAATCATATCAGAATCAGTCTTATCATATCATATCATATCATATCATATCATCAAATATCTCTATATGAATGCACCTATACAGAGTGTCTACACAGTCATATAGTCCAACCATAGTCTACTAACTATGGTGGAGCACTCAAGTAGGAAAAGACTCCTTAAACATAGAGCTTACCTCTTGAAGCTTTATCGATCTGCTTACTTGTGACACAAGTTACTTATATTTCTTCAAGAGATTCCGATCCTTTTTAGTCTCTAGGTACACCTAGAGCAAGAATCCACAATTACAAATCAATAAAATGCTATCATGCCTAGATTTTCCATAAGGCATACATTTTATCGCTTATCTTCATTTCTTTATATTTTTGCCAATCCTATGCCAACACACAAGTCTAGACCTCTTCATAACCGTTGATGTTCTTTAATTTAATCAAACATTCTCTTAAGAATTTCAAACATAAATCATGCCATTTTACTTCAAAAGCCGCGGACATACCCTTTAGGGAATGAAGGTATTTTTCAACCATTTCTCAAATCATTTCACTTCTTAACTCATCAATTTTTATACAATGAATTACAACACATTTTATTTAAAATAAAATGTAACAAAATATATCCCTAAGCACCCTATAGGTCGAACTCTACAAGGATTAGGCAAAAGGGTTCTTTTATTTTTAATGATTCTTTTTCGTCACTTAATTTTGCAACTTACACATACATGTATATATTTATATATATACATATCCACAATGTCTAATTAAATTTTAAACATTAAACTCCTCCAATATACATCCAGGTCAAAACATAGGAGCATACTACATAGGATTTTTTCCCACTTTGGCATTCTCACTAATGCACCAAATTTCCACTTATTCCAACATATTAAACCTTCACAATACATACAATAAATTTTGTACATCATCCCCTAATTACCCTATCAAGGCCTAAATCTAGGGCATCTCACCATGAGATTTTTTTCCAATTTAATACATGCATAATCATGCTTATTTTTCCATTTCTATATACAAAAAAATCAAGAACCCATCATCAATTAAATTTTAAACTAATTTATTTCCCACCCAACACATGCTCACAATTTTCATGACTCAAATCATCAAAATGAAGCCATAGAAATAAAGGTTTCTTACCTCTAAACACTTGTACAAAGCCTAGAGAGCAACCTCCAAGCAAAGCTCCATCAAAAACTCACTTTTTTTCCTCCAATGAATAGTAACTCGAAAATGGGGGGAGGAAGAACTCCTCACACACTCAACTATAGCTCAAATTGATCGGTGGAATGGATTCATTGGGTGGTTTACAATCAATTTTGTGTAATGGACTTTTGCATTTGGATGATTGTACAAAGAGAAATCAAGGGAAGAAATTTTGAAACCCAACCCCACCCATGGAAAGCTTCGACAACAGAGAAGAAGAAGAAAAATAAAGGCATCGTGCAGGAG
Source organism: Gastrolobium villosum (assembly GCA_032173675.1). Classification (NCBI taxonomy): domain Eukaryota; kingdom Viridiplantae; phylum Streptophyta; class Magnoliopsida; order Fabales; family Fabaceae; genus Gastrolobium; species Gastrolobium villosum. Next base: position 7,893 of record JAVKPL010007833.1, on the reverse strand, counting down.
GAAGGAAATAAAGGAGTTTATGATGTGTAAGTTTAAGTTACTTTAACTGGGTAACAGTTTATCTATCTACACACCTCCATTCATTACCAAACTTTACCCAATGGACTAGAATATTTTTCTAGTCATATTTTTAACTTTACTTTCATTTTTCGGGTAACTTTGTTTACCTGCATTTTTATCCCTTAACTGTCATTTTAACTCATTTTTCACCAAAGGCGACTTTATTTTTTTTTTTTTACTTCTAATTATTCTTCAATATTAAATCCACAATTACTAGTGAGGGTTATTACACGTCGTGCCAGCCGCGAGTTGATGACCATCGCGCTTAGTTATGGACCTTTTGTGAGTTTGAGTTTCTTTGTATGTTTTGGGCCTCTAATGGGCCTATTATATTTTGTCCAGATGAGTTATGGTGTAGGAAAAATGATTGTGTTATGTTATAGAAATTCATTTTTCGTGCCATATTATTTTTTTTCAAAAATTGCGGGCCCCACAAAATATTATTTGCGGAAAATTTTTTATAATTATGTTACATGATGAATGCAAACCCCTTGGTTAATATGATTTATAGAAGGAATAACTTTCGGGGAAAGAAAAAAAGAGTGAAGAAAGTCATTGATTCTATGAAAAGACATTGCTACTGTAAAACCCTTGTTCTTGTCTGACATATTATGCCTTTCTTAATTATAAACAATAGAATTTATTACATGGGGAGGTTATATTTACAAACTTATTACTTACAAATTCTTATAAATTATATTATGTATTTTAAAAAGGGAAAAAAGTATCTAATGTTACTTTATAAAAGATTTATTTAATGTTTATCGAAACGACGTCGTTTTGAGTTAAAAAATTTAAAAATTAGAATGATAAAGACTATTATAACCTGAAATAAATTAAAATTACAAAAATACCATGATTTTCGTCCAAAACGACGTCGCTTTGATGAACTTTAGATAAAGTTATCTAAAGTAATTTTAGAAAAAATAAACCCTTTTAAAAAATACACTAAGTTACACTATTTATTTCCGGGAGTATATAATGTAATTTGTAGAAATTTATAAAAAAAATTTGTAAACGCATCTTTCCACTTATTATATATCATGTTCCATACATGTGAATATTAAGTAAGAGAATTAAAATGGAGATGTACATATACTTTAATGCGATTAATTAGAAATATGTACAGATACTTTAATGAGATTAATTATAAGGGAAAAAGTATCTAATGTTATTTTAGATATCTTTGTCTAATGTTCATCGAAACGACGTTGTTTTGGGTTAAAAATTAAAAAATTAGAATGATAAAGACTACCATAACCCTAAAATAAGTTAAAATTACAAAAATACTATGATTTTCGCCCTAAAATGACGTTGTTTCGATAAACATTAGATAAAATTATTTAAAATAAATTTAGAAAAACAAACCCTAATTATAATTAGATAATAGAAATCGTATGATTGAGAGAAAGTGGCATGTGTATAAGTTTGTGGAAATAGCCGTTATTCATATCAAAATGTAAAAAAAAAAAATTATTACGTAATACTCTTTATCTGACATTTCTTACATGTTGTGAACTGACAAGATCAAAATACATGTGTATAAAAAATAAAATAAACTCAACTATAATCAAATAACAAAAAACTATAAAGATGTGATGTGATGCAGGAGTCTAGCATCATTCTTCAAAAATGAGCAGCATTGGAACATACAATCATTGAGATACAAAAGCTCATCATCTACTCTAGAAAAATGCTTATTCGATGATAGAATTAGAATATAAGTACATAAAACAATTGTAATATAATGACACAATTATGCATGTGCAAGGTAATGTCAATGTCAATGTCAATGTACGTATGTAGAATTTATATTTTCACCAGGATTATAGTAAACTTTTTGTCCCCTCAAGTATCTATGAATATTAAACAAATTTTCCAGAAATTTGGTAAATAATTAATGATCATATGAATTATTAATTACAATCAACTCTAAAATAAAATATTAAATATAATTATATAAAATTACTTTGAAAAGTAATTTTTCTTTAACTTATGCTAAATCTAGTTAATCAACAAAGTTTAAAAGTATAAATCCAATAAAAAATTGAGTAAAGTTATAAATATATTTGGATGAATTTATTTTATACTTAAATATAACTTCAATTAAAAAATTTATTTGGAATATTATAGTTATAATTTTTTTTATAAAGTAAAATATAATTTAAACATGAACTTGTATTAAAAAAAATCATACCATAGAATTATAATTTGAAATCATGACCCATGGGAAAGATAACTTATTTATACGAAAATTTAACGATTTCATACTTAATTATCACTTATATAAATGTATTATTTATAAAGCAAATAATAAATATAAACTTGTAATCTAATATTAAAATAAACTTTTACATATATATATATATATATATATATATGAGGTGTGATCATTTGACTCCGATGTCAAATTTGAAGTTTGACACTTCATCTAGAGTCGTTAGATCAAAAAAGACCAACGACTTTGATTTGTAAGCATGTGATACCATTGATCTTTTTTTATCTAACGACTCTCAGATGAGGTCTCAAACTTCAAATTTTACATATCCTACCTCTCTCTCTATATATATATATATATATATGTATATGGGAGAAACTAATCTCATGTTGCTTGAGATATATTCTCTCATGCATGTGAGATAAATATATGGGGTCCACACTTTAAAACAAAAGAAAAAAGAAATGGAAAAAGCTGACGCAAAATTCGATAATTGTATAAAATGAGATAGCTATCTCCAACAAAATGAGAAAAATATTTTCATATATATATATATATATATATATATATATATATATATATATATATATCACATAACTTGTATATTTCTGTAAGAAATGAATGAAACAGGGTAAAGGGAGTTCTTGAGTATCAACCAATCAAGTTCATTAAATCTTCACTATCTTCAGGACACGTGCCACATTGTCTATAGTTCCCAATGGAATAAAAACACTAATGGTCATTGCACATTAACCAAGTTGAATGCGATGGCAAAGGTGGAAGGCAACATCAAATTTGTCACTATGTCCAATTTAAATATTTGATCTTCTTCTTTCTATTTGTGTCTTAAGTAATCTTTCTTGCTTTGTAGTCCATGCAAGTGCCTCCTAGTTGAGATCGAGAGATCCTAGATAAGTGTTACATTAAGGTCAATATAATCAAGCAATGTAGCGGCAAGCCTCAAGGGTACATAAATTACTGCAATTGCTTTGTTCTTGGATGTTGTACATTTTATTTACACACCTAAAATTAACAAAACTTGGACAGAAGAAAACAAATGTCACTGTGATAAGATGTGGTGCATAGAGAATAACAAAGAGGGGAATCAGTAAGTGACCAAAAGTGGAAAACAATTAAGAGGCAAAAATTCCCAATGATTGAATAAGAATTTTGCAACGCACCAGCAATTTCAGGAAAGCAAAATGTTATAAGGAGAAAATAAGTATTGGAAAAGAGATTCCTCTGCCACACTGAAGTGAAGAAGAACTAAGGGAGTAGATGATTTACAGTTCAACCCTTTCACTCCCTCTTTGTGCATGAGTGCGCTTCTCTTGTTTCACACAAGTACACACACTTCCTCCAATAGTATTGTTTCTTTTGCGTGTGTGTGGTCACATCTGCTTCTTTGTAAAGAGTTAAAAAGCTTAGTGTTTTGAGTGGGTGGAAAGGGATCAGAATCTGGTTTCTCTTGTCATTTTCATGTCTGGCAAATTGTGCTTTATTTTTTTCTTCTCTTATCACTATTTACTATCTTGATAAGGATCTCACCTTGCTGGAAATAAGAAAAAAAGTTTGTGCTGATGTTAGTACTACCACCACACAGAATCATTTCATCAACATAACAAAAAGAAACAAGAAAAGATCAAATGCAATGCCATTGTTTCTGTAAAGAACCTTGGGATACACCACCCCAAAAGCTAGCTCAAAGGATGAGAGTGTCCAAGGCCTTATAAACTACACATTAGTTGCACATACAACCAATATGGGACTATATATCTCAACAATTTCATTTCCTTAAAACAGGAAACTTATTTTTAAATGCTGTAAAACTAAACAAGATAGTAGGTACCAAAAACGAAAGAATGTTTAATTAGTAAGTGTAAAGAACCAATTCAACCCAAAAGCTAAAGCTGTTGGGTGAGGTTAAATTAATGGTTTTATATATCTGAACAGTAAGCATGACAAACTAAAGTTAGAATCTTAACACGTCGAAGTGCCTTCACGTCCATCTTTATACCACACATTGATTGTGTCTACTATTTCCTAAAGGGACATGAACGCAATAAACTTTGGCCCAGATGACATGCCACGTGAAAGAATTATATAGGACCTTCTCGAACCTTGCCACCTTGAAGCATTGGCAACTCAAGGACCTAAAAATGGTATCCATATTATTTCCTTTCCTCATCAAGAATGTGCTGAGGTTAACTGAGGTTACTTTCTCAGTGACTTTAGGGTGGTATTCTTCTCTGGCAGCATCAATTATGCTCATCTTCTTCAGAACAGAATCCATTTCTTGGAAGATATTGTTGAAAGCAGCTAGCATGCATGCCCACTAAAGACAACTTTTGATCTGTTAGCTAAAATGTAATCCAAATAAAGATAAAATGAACAAGTAAAAAAAAATAGCAACAAAGGATATGATAGATAACTGGCAAAACAAAGAATAAAGAAACACTGCCTCAAGTTAGCTGTCAAGAAATATACTCGTACTAACAAATGCAGTTGTCAGCATTTCCAATGGACACACGAGAGAGGTCGGTACAATCATGATTCATATGCTAGTGTATTGTCATTGATACTTTTTATTATTATTATTATTTGGAGATATTTCAATCGATTCATCGCTTCGCGACTAGTCTGGTTCGAGACGGGTCCTAGGATTAAGGCTTTAAACCCCTCCCAAATATGATATTGGGGAGGATCGAATATTTATTTTCACCTCACCTGCTCAGTTCACTTGCGCCAGCTGAGTTACCATCATTTGGTTACTTTTAAACTAATTTTGAAAATACAATGCTAGGCAAAATTCGAGATTCATAAATCAAAATGTAGCACCCTTCAGCTGATCAAGCTTTGAAAACAATGCTCAATAATAGATTATACAGAATCGTCTAAATTAAAAAGTGCAAGAACACCAAACTAGCAGCAGTCAAAGATATATCACAAATCATTCAAACCCCACAATAGCATTTATCATCAGATCACCACCTGACAAATGATTGATTATTGACCTTTTGGCTGAATTTTTAAACTAAATCAAACCCCATAAAACCTCAACTTGCAAGGGTAGGAGTGAAGAAAATCTTTATAAATAACCTTAGTCTTGTATTTTTGTAACAAAGCTATTTCTTGAATTTGAACCTAAAGGAGAAGTTTTACCCCTATTCTATGGATGGATTGATAACTTTTTTTTGTTAGTAAGGGATTTAAGGTATATGTAATGTCTAGTTAGGTGTACTTTATTTTTCGAGAAAGCAATCCAATAAATGCAAGTTCAACAAACCAAACTCTAAAGGATTAGAACTGTATCAATATATCAAAGTCTTACGTTGTCTTTTATAAGGCCACCACAGTATGACTATTATCAGGCCAATTTCTGTACGTATGCTCTAAATTTTGTTTGCAACAATGCAATATAAATTTCGAGAGGATGCAAATCCAATGAGGATGCATGGTGGCTCAAATATTTCAAGGCAACGATGTGCTGAACCAGTTATACTGTTATAATTAGTTTTTTTTTTTTTTTTTTGGGTTAACAAATCATTCCACTAATTAGTAGAGTAGTAGGAAATCCTCTACTATAATAATATTTAAAAATAGCTAGTATCTTGATTAACATTAGCATACAACCTAATATTCTTTTTCTTAAATTTGATTTTAATGACAGCAAAAAAGAAAAATGATTTTAATAATGAATAAGAAGCAATGTAAAATGTGGACTAATATGTGGCTACAGACTATGTTCCCTTAACAACACTCAAGCTAAAACTCAGCCAATTGGCTTTGGGATACAAGCCCTCTTTTTTATTTTAATTTTTTCCTGTTTGGACCTTTTTGAAGGCAACATCCAAATCCAGTACATGATTCACTGATTCCCATTAACTGGTATGGGACCATGGGAATCCCAAGCAAAGCAAAACGCCTGGGATGGGGAAGTAGCTAGTAGGACATCATGGCCTTCATGTTCTGTTCTGTGCAAATTGGTTTTATACATGAAAATGATAAATTGATAATCCCACGTAATATAGCTGATGCAACAGATGGTGGATCATGCATGATGAGAAAGAAAAAGAAAAAAATGAGCAAGCCAAACAGAAATGGGAGATAGTGATGAGAGTTATGTCACCCTTACATAACTCACATAATACCAATCAATATCATTCCTTTCCTCCTCCTCCTCCTCTGTCTCTCCCCTTTTTCTTCATCAAAATCAACTATTTACAATTTCTTATGCGGCATCATGTGAAACTTACATTTTCCTTAAAGAAGTGTTTCTGAATCTCAATCTATAATTACCCAAAAATGTCAAAATAAAAAATAATAAATTCCAATGTGTGATGGAAGTATGATTAATATGTCATCATAATAACATGACAGATTAAATAAGTTAATAAAGATGGCAAAAGGAAGTGAGTGGCATTGATTAGTTCTATGTGGTTATGGTGTGAGAAATGAGAGCATCAATAACACAACTAAGCTTTCCATACACATCTTCACATATTTTATCATCCAATTGAATTGGTCTCACCTAAATTTATAGGCACTTAACCTGCTGGCTAGTCAACTAATACAACCAAATCTGGAGGAATAGGAACCTTTTAGTCATATTCATTTGATTATTTAAATTTCACATGTTTACATTAACAAAGAATAAATATTTGTCAAGAATTGATCTAACCTGAGCTACATACCCTATAACTTGGTACTACTGCAAGATTAAACAGCATGGATCAGAAAAAAGAAAAAAATTATATATGATATTACAAATAAAAAGATGGCCAAAAGAAGGCTCAAACACTGCTATCTTCAACCAAGTTAAAAGATCAAACCCGCTTGAATTGCACTGTTCTTGCCATTGTCTATATATCAGAACCTGCAACTGGAGTCTTTGCTTGAAATGCTGACTTCCTTGAGGGCTCTCCTAACAAGTTTAAGGAAAGTGGAGAAGGCTCTCTATCACGTACCTGTGTTTCACCAATACTCAGCTGAGACATTCCCACGAGTTCATCAACATTCACAGGTTCCTTGGGAATGACCGGGATTGGCTTGAGGACCCGATGATGCAATGTTTCAGCTCCGTTAACTTCTTCAAAGGAAGCTGCATTTGATGGCCATATGGAAAATGGGAGAGGTAAATAAGTTGGGAAGAATTCAGGAGGCACTGGTGTCTCTCCATTTGATCCAATCATAGTTTCATTGGGCTCTTCCACATTTTCTTGAGAAGTAGTTTCCATTGGTTCAAATTCTGACTTGAGAGAGAGATTTAATGAAGGCTGTGATTCTGCATTAATAGGCTGTGCATTCTCAGAAGGTGGCAATAGTACTTGTTCTTCTGGCACGGAAGGTGGATCTGAAGCCTAATATATAATCAAATAAAGTTAACAGCAGGAAAAAAAAAAAGGACAGGGGAAAAACATTACAACACTACTCATGAACCATAACTCATAATCAATGTCCAGCTAAAAATTACAATGGTTCCATTTGCATTCATTAACATATAGAGGTGTCTACAAATGTGTCACATAGAGACACTGAGGTCTGTTTAAAGCAAGAACCAATATCATGCAACATTGCAACCTAACAAAAATTCAAGGTGCAATATATATGGGGTT
>JAVKPL010007832.1:0-31582 GCA_032173675.1 Gastrolobium villosum | reverse complement strand
AAAGCAAAAACGATGAAAATCAAAGTGGGCACTACATGCAATGAACTGAAGGAGAGAATTCTCCAAAAAATGGGGTTAGAAGGCATCCATTCCATCTACCGCATGATAGCCAGGTTAGAGACTGTACTGGATATGGATACAATATACTACATTGGTAACGATATCAATGATGATGAAGATGTGAAGTTCGTCACAGATGCGTATGTTGGATGGAAAGTATTAAAATATATTGAGATTTATGTTGAAGTTGATGCTGGTCAGTCTTCATCTTTACCGGTGCATGCAACCACTACTGCACACTGTATTGGTCAAGAAGATACAGTTGTACGATCTTCCGCACCTCCTCAGGTAGCATTGGATGAGGATGAAGAGGATGAAGATGAGGACTATGTGGACAACGAAGATGAGGGAGAACCTGAAAGTGAAATTCCTCCGGGTGATTCGTTAGACACTGACGTGGGCAGAAATTTTGACGCTGACATGAGCGCGGTAAGTTTGGGTACCCCAATCTTGTCACCACTCCATGTTGACCCAGCCTTGTCACAACTGCATGTTGACCCAACCTTGTCACCACTTCATGTTGACCCAGTCAGTAGCGGTAAGTTTATAAATTGTGACATTTGCTTTAGACAATTTATTATTTGTGGTGATAATCATTCAGACAAATGAGAGTTGATGTTTAGATGCAGGGACAGCGGTGGAGCCTTTTTGGAATGAAAGCCAACATTATTCATTAATTAATTGGGAGTACCCTAATGACGAGTTGGAACTCCTATATGGGGATGATGACTTGCATGGAGGTTGGAAGTTAGGAGATCCATTATTTGTGCAACAAGAATTTGGATCCAAACCCGAAATGCAACATGTTGTGAAGATACATTGTATGAAGGGGCGCAAGACAGCCATAGTTGAAAAAAGTGACGAATCAAGATTTGTTATGAAGTGTAATAATCATGCTGACGGTTGTCCTCGGTATATGAGGGCAATTAAGCCGAAGAAGGGAGCTAATTGGGTGGTCCGTAAATGGGGTCAAGGGCACACATGCCTAAATCAGGGCCTATCATAGGATCATAGACAGTTGGATTCAGATGTCATTTGTGCGGCTATAATGAGTATGTATTCTACTGTGTACTTAATGATTTAGTGTAATTGAGAATATGGTAAAGTTATGTTTTTTTTTTAGATATGTTAAAGGAAGATCCATCCACAAAACTAGCTCTGATACAAGAGAGGATACAGGGAATATATGGATACAACATAACGTATAGGAAGGCCTGGAAGGCAAAAATGAAGGCCATTTTTAAGTTGTATGGTGACTGGGAGAAATCGTACGGATTCTTGCCTAATTGGTTGACGTATATGACGCAGGTGAATGTGGGTTCTGTGTTCAAACTTGATACAAATCAATGTGTTGACGAACGTCGGGTTTATACAGACAGGGCCATATTTCATAGGGTTTTTTGGAAATTTCACCAATGCATTGAGGCATTCAAATACTGCAAACCTATAATTCAAATTGACGGCAATCATCTGTACGGGAAGTACAGAGGAATTCTCTTGATTGCTACATCTCAGGATGGAGATGAATATCTGCTTCCTATTGCCTTTGCTGTTGTTCCTCCAGGTGAGAGGTTGGAAGATTGGTCTTGGTTTCTGAGCCTTTTACGTTTTCATGTCACACATAGGCACGGTATTTGCCTAATATCCGATCATCATCGAAGCATCATTAGGGCAGTCAAAGATCACGCTGGGTGGCAGCCTCCATATGGTTATCATGTATTTTGTCTACGTCACATCGGAAGCAACTTCAATTCCCGCTTTAGGAATGTGGAATCGAAGAAAACGATGATGAAATTAGGTAATGTATTAGCAGTTGTGATGCCTAATAAATGCAACTTCAATACCCGCTTTATAAATGCATTATAAAATCGTAACTAACCAATTGCATATGTGGCTTCATTGTTTTGCAGGGTACACATGTTCAAAGATCAATTTCGACATTCGATACAAGGAATTTATCGACAACAATCCTGAAGTGGCTTCATGGTTGGATGCGATTCCGAAAGAGCAATGGTGCAGGTCATATGATGAGGCAGGACGTAGGTTTGGTCATATGACAACCAACCTATCTGAATGTGTGAATAAGGTGCTTCGTGGAGCACGTAATCTGCCGATAATTGCATTGGTCAAGATGACCTTCAGTAGACTCGTTGAGTATTTCGTCAAGAGACGTGTAGCCATTGAAAAGGATATCTCACAAGGAATGATAGTTTTAAAGAAGGTTGAGGCAGCTTTGGAAAAAAATGATGAATTGGCCGACACTTATCGTGTGAGGATATATGATAGTTCCCTGTTATTGTTTGAGGTTGAGGATGCCTACAATCAATCTACACACGAGGTTGGTGACACCATGAGAGTGGACTTAGTCAATCGTAAATGTCAGTGTGGTAGGTTTACAGCAAGGAGGTATCCCTGCAACCATGTTTTAGCAGTTTGCAAGGCATCCAGGTTAAACCATTATGATTATGTGGATGATATTTTTAAAATCCCAACCATTTCTAAAGTATATGCTGAAAACTGGTTTCCTATTGGCAATGAATTGTTGATTCCATTCGTTATTGGGCCTACTGTAATTCCGGATTCACGGTTGGTATGTGCAAAAGGAAGACCAAAGTCTTCAAGGATTCAGAATGAGATGGATTGGGTTGAGTCTCAATCGACGAGCAGTCTTAGCAGATGTAAGCATTGCAAGCAAGTTGGACATAACATTCCTACATGTCCATTGAGACTAGGACAAGCATGATTATGTATTGTTTCTATGTAGTACTTTGTTTTGTAATGACGTTTAGTATTTACGTATTGTTTTGTTTTCGTGTACCCTAAACTCTATCTTGTATTAGTTATCTATTGTGTTGTTGAAATGCATTGTTGTGTTGCATAATGGATGGAAGTTGACATCCATTAAGTTTAGGGAATCACTTGTTCCGTATTGTGCATTTTGAATGCATATCATACCCATTTACCCTTTCCCCTAGTCAGTTAAGGTAATTGTATTAGGGTACAATTCAAAAAATGCTTAGAAAATGGCCAAAACAGAAGCTGATGCTGCATAACCAATTGGTCTACCCGGGTAACTTGTAATGGTCTACCCGAGTACAAGCTACCCGAGTACACCAGTTCGTGGTACCCGGGTAAACCAGTTGGTTATGCAGCATCAGCTTCTGTTTTGACCATTTTGTAAGCGTTTTTTGAATTGTTCTGTAATACCCACATACAATATGACTTGGGGTGGATTCATTTCGTACAAATAGGATGCCGGAAGCATAATGTGCGCCAATCAATGTTGAACATCCATATTAAAGAACTTTGGTTTGAATTGTTTTCCGTATTACTTATGACAATATTAATGCAAATACCCTTAGACAAGGATAAAACCGACAAGAATGAATTTGCGGAAAACGAAAATTGCATTCATTCAAATATTGATCATCCAACGTACAAAAAGATCCATGCAATGTAGGTCCAAAATACAAAATACAAAATACACTAATATAAATCAATGATATGAAACCCTATGGACACATTAATCCGATTGCTTGTCCTCCCCATTCTCATCATCCTCCTCCACATCATCATCGTCGGCAGCAGCAGCATTAGAGTCCTCCTGTGGATGGGCACCCTTGCCAACTAAACCTTCCAAGTGTGTAACCCTTCTATCCAACCGTGAAACCCCTGTGTCCATATGGTTCCGCCACTTGTTCGTGCTCTGTCTATATCCTATAAAGTCAGTAGACAGTCTCCATATGGATGTCATGACATGATCAAGTGTCCATCCACCCTCAGAAATAATTGGTGGTCGCCCTCTGCGGGTGGGACGTGTCTGTTCGTCATCAACCTCATCATCATCGTCGTCATCATCAAGGCCTGCATTATAAACCATGAAAAGCAAAAAAGCCACATTAAAAAAAATGCAAAACAAAAATGCATAAACCCATAAACCCAAACACATCACCTGCAGGTGCATCCTCCATTTCAGCATCGTGGTGGACTGGGATCTCAGGTGGTTCTTGTTAGGAATGTGGCTTCCATATCTTCCCCAGGTGAATCAAAATTTTCAGAAATAAATAATCATTTCAAGCAAACTTTGATATGTGGAAAGGTATATTCAGACAATCCATAATGTATAATATAACACAATTGTAGAACTTATACTGGCATATACAAGATATCAAAGAATCAATTAAAGTGTTAGAAATAAAGAGCTTAGAGTTTAGAGAATTGCTAACACAATATATCCTGGTTCGGTCACCACCACTTGTGACCTACGTCCAGACTGAAGCCGCTCGATCAACTCTTTCACTAACGTCAAGCTTCACGGGTGCTTGACAAACCTTTACAATCTTCCTTTCGGGTTCTTGGATACCTTTCAATCTCCAAGTTTACGGGTACTGTGGTAACCTTACAATTCACTCCAAATTTACTTAGGTATTTGGCTACCTCTCAAACAATGGGTCTCACAACCCTTTCAACTCAATAATACAAGGAGGGAAATATTTGGAAATGAATATACACTCTCAAAGTGTGGATATACAACTTGAAGCACTATGGGTATATGGATTTTCAAGATATGAGCTCAAATATGTTTGATCATTGAAAGATATGAAAGAATATGCAAATAATAGTGTAGAAGCTCTCAAATCATCCTTTTGACGTGTAGGAATGGTGATCAATACGTTTTAGGGTCATAAGTAATGTATTTATATTGTTTCCATTGAAAACTATCCGTTTATAGCCGTTTATGACCGTTTTATGCATTCCTTGATATTCGAATACTTTTCGTGTGGTATTCGAATACTTCATTTATAGCCGTTTATGACCGTTATAAGCCTTTTTCCCCAAGTATTCGAATACTTTTCGTATGGTAATTTCCTATATTCTGGTATTCGCATACTGCATCCGGTATTCAAATAAATTGACAGCAAGAACATTGTTTGTATTTTGGGCATAACTTGAGTTTACTTCTCAAATTGATGTGATCTTCCAAAGATAAAAGAAAGATCTACAACTTTTATGAAGACCACGAGATCCAAATCCATCATCTAATATAAAAATTGTATGGAAGGCAGCAGCAAAATTAAGCAACAAATTTAGGTTCAATTGTGTTCTATCTTGCTTCCAACCACTTTTTGTGAAAGATCTTGACTTGATAAATATGTTTTGAAGTTGTAAAATATGTCAAAGATCTTTTCCTTGGATTTTTCAAATTTATTTCAAGTATATAAAGATTATGATTATGCAATTTGAAAAACATGTTTACTTTGAGAAAAACTTTGTGTCCATGCTGCAATCTACCATATACCCTCACATATATTCTAATCCTATAAATATATTCCAAATATGATTTTAGACTTAGCTTTATGTCTTGTGTCTTGGATCTTTTCTTGAACTTGATGCTTTGACTTGTTGGATATGACAATGCTTGACACTTTGTTGGTTTTGATCATTTTCACCATGGTTAGTTGTCTTTGATCTTGGTGTTGCTCTTCTAATTATTCCTTGTTGTCTTGATCCAATGATCTTGCCACTTTGATATGACATTACTCTTCTTGTGTGGCTACAAAGCATCTTCAATATCCACATATGGTTAATTCTTTTTGCTCTTGACCAAAGCTCTTCTCTTTTTGTTGTTGCCATTTTGTTATCATCAAAACATACCTTGTATCTACAGTTCTGGTGCTTTCTTCCAGTACCAGGGACCCGCTCTGCTCCGCTGGATCCCACACTGCTTTAGGAGCCTCTCACCAAATATGGCATTCCACCCTGTGGCGACCTTAAAGTTCTCTGTCGCCATAGGCACACCAAATCTATGTAGGATCTTCTGCACCAGGAATGCAAAAGGCAGTTCAGCCTTCTTTGACTTGGCAGCCTTCCACATCAATATGCAAATATAATGCCTCCAGTTCACCTCCATACGATGGAGGAGGGCCCACAATATGACAAAGTCTCCTTCCAGCACCTTGGAATGATTATGCGGGCGCTGGAAAATAATATGTGTCACCACATAATGGAGAATACGAGCAGACACCAACAAGTTGCTCACAGGATAATGAGAAAAATGTCCGGCCTCAGCGTCTGCGCTCCTGGTCTCTGTAACAATGGTCTCCCTGTCATAATCACCAAAGATATGATGGCTATCTCCATCATATAGGGTTGCTCCTGTGACACCATCAAAATCATACCCCAGTAGCTCTGTCCATATGGGCGCAGTCATGACGATATTAATCCCGCAGACACAGGAAGTCAGCTCGCTATTCGCATAGCCAAGGTTCTGGTAGAAGGCTCTCACCATCACCTCTGATTATGGGCACCGCATCTCCGCAAGCACAATTAAATGTGTCTCCTCAAGTAGCGGCACAATGTCAAAATTCTCCAAATTGAAGAAGGCCGAATCCAGTGATTTCGGCTCGCAGATCTTCCTGCTCATGAAATACTTCACATACTTCTCGTGGGCAGCTATGTCATCATCAAACAAATAACCGAACACCAAGTCCGGAGCCTAACTCGCACCAGCCTGCGGCTGAGAGGATGACGACCCATCCTGTCGCCGCTTGCTTCTTCGCTCGTTTTCCACCAACGACAGCTTTGAAATGCGTCTGGCACTCATTGCATCACACAATTAAACTGAAAAAAGGCCAACACCAGAAAAAGAAACATACAGATTAGGGTTAGGGTAACACATACAAATTGATAAAATTATTCGGTTAGAATGAAATAATATAAACGAAAATACAAGGAATTGATAAATTTTCAAATGAGGGAGGGATATATTTCATCAAATCAGAACAAAATTGATAAAAACGAAAAAAAAGAACCTTGGATCGATTGCAATCGGTGGAAGGCAGAGAGGATCACACGTCCGCACGGTGATGATCAGAAACAACACGAATTTGTGCAAGATTGGACCTGAAAATCGCGCTTCAGATGCACCTCCAGCAGCTCTACTCGGGTCCTTTGTGGGTTTTCCAAATGGGACTGCTGGGCGGTATAAAAAACCCTCTGGTCGACAATTACCCGGGTACAGACCTAAGTACCCGGGTAAGTAATTCAAGAATTCCCAGAATCGAAGAACTCTACCCGGGTACACACCTCCCTACCCGGGTAGGCCAGAAAATTCAAAAAATACCCGGGTAGGGAGGTGTGTACCCGGGTAGGCTTGGTGGTCAACGGTCAAACAGGGACAGATTGGTGTTATGTTTTTGGGAGGGGTTAAATTTTCGAATTAGTTTCAAATGAGGGTCAAATTAGTAATTAATTATTAATTAAGGGTCATAAGGGTCAAAAAGCCCCATTTAATGCAATTCACTTTTTGAAATCATGAATTATCGATTTTTGTGTATAAATTTTTTGTAATTTACAAATATTCACTGTTTGAAAAATAGAGAAACTAATATTGATTTGAATATGGCTTTTCGTTGACCGTGTATAATGGAGAAAGAGTTTACTTCTCGGTTTTCATGTTTCCTATAAAAGAAGTCGGAACCTTTTCTACTGTTACGACATTTATGGGTTCCTGAAATCTGTTTTTGTTGAATAAACCATCTCTGTTTGATCGGTATATTATTTTGATGTATTTGGGTTAAAATTGAATGTGAAAATTTAATCCTATTATTGTTTATGAAATATTTTAGTTTTAGAATTAAATTATGGTAGATTTGTTAGTCATCAAAGTGGCCAAATCTTGTAGAGTTATTTTAATTTCAAATATCATGAATTTTATTTTAATTACCATGATTGTGATGATGTGAATAGTATGATATAATTATTCATGTTGTGGTATATTGAAGTTCATTATTATAGGGCAGTTAGGAATCAACCCAAAGGTTGATTATTTGTTTTATAAAATGAACATGGATGTTGATATTATTGGCATATTTCCTCACATTTGGACATTCAAAGATGACAAATATCTCTGATAGGGGTATGCATCATTGCCAAATTATGTGAAATTTATATAGCATCATTATGGTTAATGTTGCATGTTAATGGATCCCCAAAGGTGAACATTGATATGCATTGAAGTTAGTATATCTGAATTTGTGAAGTATGTTAGTATGTGACATGTATGACTCAAAGCATTAATTTTTAAATGTTATTCCTTACAGTACCTGTTGCCACACATTCCATGTTCTCAACTGAAAGTGCCATAGAAATGATGAAACTTGTGGAAGAACACTCCCAAACTGCTGATAAGTCTCTTGCTGGGACACTTATGAGTACACTAACCACCATGAAATTTGATGGTTCACGTACTATGAATGAGCATGTTATTGATATGACAAGCATTGTGGCAAAATTGAAATCATTGGGAATGGTTGTGGATGAGAACTTCCCGGTGCAGTTCGTATTGAACTCATTACCGTCTGAGTATGTCCTTTCCAAATGAACTATAACACCATGAAAGATAAATGGAATGTGCATGAATTGCACAGTATGCTAGTTCAGGAGGAAACCAGACTTAAGAATCAGGGAGCTCATTCCATCAATTATGTAAAGCATCAAGGAGCTGAAAAGAATAAAGCTAAGAAACATGAGAAAAAAAGGAGGAGGAGGAGGACCCTTTATGGTTGATGAGGCCTGTTCTTCTAAAATCCACAAAAAGGAAAGTAATGCAAAGATAAGGTGTCATTTCTATAAAAAGGAAGGGCATTTCAAAAAGGATTGCCTGAAACGTAAGGCTTGGTTCGAAAAAAAAGGTAAGCCTAGTGCTTATGTATGTTATGAATCAAACCTGGCTGAAGTTCCTTAAAATACTTGGTGGATTGATTCTGGTTGTACTGCTCATGTTTCTAATACAATGCAAGGATTCCTTATGGCCCAAACCACAAGGCGAAATGAAAAGTTTGTCTTTATGGGCAATAGAGTGAAAGTTCTGGTGGAAGCTGTTGGGACGTACCGTTTGATTCTCGACAGTGGATTTCATTTGGACTTATGTGAAACTCTTTATGTCCCTAGTATATCTAGGAATTTAGTTTCAATTTCCAAGCTTGATGTTGCTGGATACTCTTTTAAATTTGGCAGTGGTAGTTTTAGTTTATACAAGCACAATCATTTGATTGGTAATGGTACTTTATGTGATGGATTATATCAATTATGTCTTGATAATCTTTATGCTGAAACGCTTATGACTCTGCATCATAATGTTGGTACTAAACGTACCTTAATTAATGAGTGTTCTGCTTACTTGTGGCACAAACGTTTGGGACACATTTCCAAAGAAAGGATGCAAAGATTGGTGAAGAATGAAATCCTTCCGGATTTAGATTTTATTGATTTGAATGTTTGTGTGGATTGTATTAAAGGAAAACAAACAAAACACACAAAGAAAGGAGCCACAAGGAGCACTTAGCTTCTTGAAATTATACACACTGATGTATGTGGTCCGTTTGATGTTAATGCCTTAAATAAAGAAAAATATTTTATCACTTTCATTGATGATTATTCACGTTATGGTTATGTCTATTTGCTGCATGATAAGTCTCAAGCTGCAAATGCTTTGGAGATTTATATTAATGAAGTTGAAAGACAATTAGACAGAAAGGTGAAGATTATCAGGTCTGATAGGGGTGGTGAATATTATAGAGGGTATGATGAAAGTAGACAACATCCGGGCCCATTTGCTAAATTTTTGGAAAAGCATGGTATTTGTGCTCAATACACAATGCCCGGTACACCGCAATAGAATGGTGTATCGGAAAGGCGTAATAGGACCTTACTGGATATGGTTAGGAGTATGTTAAGTAATTCTTCTTTACCCGTTTCATTGTGGACTTATGCTCTAAAAACTGCCATGTATGTATTGAATAGGGTTTCTAGTGAGTCAGTTCCAAAGACTCCTTATGAACTTTGGACTGGAAGGAAACCTAGTATAAGACACCTGCATGTTTGGGGTTGTCAGACAGAGATTAGATACTACAATCCGCAAGAAAAGAAACTGGATGCAAGGACAATCAGTGGTTATTTCATTGGTTATCCAGAAAAATCGAAAGGGTATAGATTTTACTGTCCTTATCATACTACAAGGATTATTGAATCTGGAAATGCAAGTTTCATTGAGAATGGTGAAGTTAGTGGGAGTGAAACACCACGTAAAGTGGATATTCATGAAGTGAGAATGCAAGTTTCATTGACTTGTAGCTCTAGTAAAGTTGTTGTTCCTCATGTTATTGAACCAATCAGTAATAATGATGGACAAGTTAATGATCCCATTACTCATGAGTAAATCATTGTTGATGAACCGAATGAACCCATAGTAAAAGAACTACAACAAATAGCATTAAGAAGATCTCAAAGAGAAAGGAGACCTGCTATTTCTAATGATTATGTGGTATATCTACAAGAGTCTGAATTTGACATGAGTGTTCAGGTCCAGTAATGTTTTCACAAGCCATGAATGGTGAAAATGGTGATAAGTGGTTAGATGCCATGAAAGATGAGTTAAAATCTATGGAACAAAATAAGGTTTGGGATCTTGTTGAGTTACCAGAAGGGTGAAAGAGAGTTGGTTGTAAATGGGTCTTTAAGACCAAACGTGACTCTCATGGTAACTTGGAACGTTACAAGGCCAGACTAGTTGCAAAAGGATTCACTCAGAAAGATGGCATTAACTATAAAGAAAATTTTTCACCAGTTTCAAAGAAGGTTTCTTTAAGAATCATAATGGCATTGTTGGCTCATTATGATCTAGAGTTACACCAAATGGATGTGAAAACTGCCTTTCTAAATGGGAATTTAGATGAAGATGTGTACATGGACCAACCAATGGAGTTAATAGAAAATGGTAAAGAGCACATGGTGTGCAAACTTAAGAAGTCAATATACGGACTTAAACAAGCTTCACGATAATGGTACATTAAGTTTA
This sequence comes from Gastrolobium villosum, assembly GCA_032173675.1. Taxonomy (NCBI): domain Eukaryota; kingdom Viridiplantae; phylum Streptophyta; class Magnoliopsida; order Fabales; family Fabaceae; genus Gastrolobium; species Gastrolobium villosum. The sequence goes on along the minus strand of JAVKPL010007832.1, from coordinate 20,664 downwards.
ATGATACTGTTTTTTCCTTTGGATTTAAAGAAAACATCGTTGATCGATGTATATATCTGAAGATCAGTGGGAGCAAGTTTATATTATTGATTTTGTATGTTGATGATATTTTGCTAGCAACTAACGATCTTGGTCTTTTAAATGAGACTAAGAAGTTTCTCTCTAGTAACTTTGAAATGAAAGATATGGGTGAGGCAGCTTATGTGATAGGAATAGAAATATTCCATGATAGATCACAAGGACTGTTAGGTTTGTCTCAGAAAGCATACATTAATAGAGTTCTAGAGAGATTCAGAATGGAAAACTGTTCATCATCTCCAGTTCCAATTCAAAAAGGAGATAAATTTAGTCTCATGCAATGTCCTAAAAGTGAATTGGAACGAAAAAAAATGGAAGCAATTCTGTATGCATCATTAGTTAGGAGCTTAATGTATGCTCAGACTTGTACGAGACCAGATATTAACTTTGCAGTTGGGATGTTGGGTAGGTACCAAAGTAATCCCGGTATGGATCATTCGAAAGCTGCAAAGAAAGTTCTGAGATATTTGCAAGGAACTAAAGGTCACATGCTTACTTATAGAAGGTCTAACAACCTTGAAGTGATAGGATACACAGATTCAGATTTTGCAGGATGCGTAGACACAAGAAAGTCTACATGTGGTTACATGTATCTTTTAGCTGAAGGAGCTATATCATGGAAAAGTGTGAAGCAGACTGTAATTGCTGCGTCCACTATGGAAGTTGAATTTGTGGCATGCTTTGAAGCCACGATTCAGGATAATGGCTACGAAACTTTATTTCACGGCTTGGATTGGTCGACAACATTGAAAAGCCGCTGAAAATTTATTGTGATAATTCTGCTGCAGTCTTCTTTTCTAAAAACGACAAATATTCCAAAGGTGCTAAACATATGGAATTGAAATACTTTGCCATTAAAGAAGAGGTTCATAAACATAGTGTCTATAGAGCATATTAGCACTGATCTTATGATAGCTGATCCCTTGACGAAGGGATTACCGCCCAAGACACTTACTGGTCATGTATGTAGAATGGGCAATATGTCAGCTAATGAATGATGGTACTTATTGTTATGTATTAAGTGTTGACACTTTGAGCTCATTGATGAATATATGTTTCTGATATTGTCTTATTTTCAATTTATGAATGCATGCAAGTATATGTGATGATATTGAAAATGTTTGTGGTCTATAATGAAGACATTATTGTTGGGCATAATGTGTACTTCCTATTAAAGTATCATGTTAGGAAGAAGAGTCAATATAGTGGTACATGGAAGGGACTATGCCGACTCGATAGCATACAACCGCCATGACTCATATTGATTTTATTTCTAATAATGAATTATGATGAGGTCAATGTATAGAACTATTAGCCTAGTAAATACGCATTATAATGAATGTTGATTAAATCAAGAAGGGACACCTCATGACATGAGCCAAGTGGGAGAATGTAAAACTATTTATCTCATGTGTAATATTATGTGTCAGTTGATTTAATTAATAAAAAGGGCATTATGGTAATTTGGTCATTAAAGGGAAGTTACCTAAGGATAACTGTTGATAGGCCAGTTATATAAATGTTCATATGGTCAGTTTTCTGATAAGGGTGTCTGACAGAAAATAAAGTTCCTTTTAAGTCTGCCTATAAAAGTTGTATCCAATCCCTATTAAGAAGATACAAGAACAGATAAAGGTAAAGGCTTAGAGAAAGGCATTCCACCATCAAAGTTCTTCCGCATTAATGGAGAAAGGTACGTTTATGTGAAACTCATGAATTCTAAAGATCCTATGTCATGTTCTTGAATGGGTATTGTTGAACATGAATTATGAATTACTGATGAAATAACTCACACGGCCGACCATTGTAACAAAATACCTACAATGACAAAATAATTTATCAACAACCAATAAAATAGATAATTAAAAAAATTCCAAAAATCCGAAAAATAAAACTGTCATATGTTATCCGCGGCTCAAATTAGTCCACAATCACAATCATCTGTTCAAAAAATAAAAATAAAACGAAGAACCCGGTCCACAAACCCCTAAAATCCGAAAATAACAAAACCAAATAGTTGAAAAATCCAAAAATCACTCACCGTGGAGGATGAAGATGTTTGAAGTAGACTTGAGGACACAATCCACACGCTGGGGAACAATTTCTGGACTGGGTTTGGATTTGGGGTTTGGGTTCTAACCTTAATCGATCAGGGTTTGAAATAACCCCCTCTGCCAAATGGGGGGGGGGGGGTTAAAATGATTCTGTCACAATTTAATCGATCGATTAAGAGTGATATTTAATCGATTAAATTTTGGATCAATGTTATTCCTGAATTTTGACCGTTTAGCCGATTAAATCTTCAAGTTAATCAATTAAAGAGGGGCAGGTTGGTGGATAGTTTTGGGTGAGAGGCAAAATGATTATTAATTAATTAATGAGGGAAAAAAAGGTCAAGAAGCCGAAGTTATACTAGCCACTATTTTAAGCTTATCATTCATATTATTTTTTGGTTACCATTGAATCAATTTAAAATCAATGATAGTTTTTCACAAAAAAAAAAATCAGTGATAGTTAATTTTTTCTTATTTTCAACCATTTATTTTAAATTGATTCAATAATAATTACAAGAGATACTAAGAGTGATAAATCTACCATGGTTATAAGTATAATCTTTCTTAATTTTTTAATATATATTTGTAAAAATAAGATATGGCTTTGTTATAAAGTCTAGACATAGCATAAGTCTCAACGAAAACATATTCTAATAATGTACTAAAAAAACGCATTCTAATACTTTTTTTTTATTAAAAATAAAAAGAGAAGAAACAATTTTAAAAAGAATATTATATAAAAAATACTCCGTACTAAAGTATGTTATGTAAAAAAGTTTCATATGATGCAACTAATTTAATGATAATAATGGTTAAACATCATTTTCAAAAATTAAATTGGTTCAATAGTAATAAAAATTAAAAAAATATACAATTCAGTAAAAACAATATAGTCTAATGATATAATGCATTTTTTGTGGTAAATGATATATTGCATTTAACATCTTCATATTCAGGTCAGATTTAAATTAATGGGAACAAGTAATTTAATTGAATTTAACTAAATTCTTTACCAAAAAAAAAAAAGAATTTAACTAAATTAGTATAAAAATCATCAAGAATAAGAACCCGACCGATTCATAAACAGAAGCAATTCGGATTATAAAACGATGACAAATAAAAGATAACGAGTAAAATTCAAAACAAAATACTCTTAATAATTTTATCTTAGTAATTGAGTTAACCTTCATAGTGAAATTTTTTCTAAGTATATTAACTAATTCTTCATCGTAATTTTTAAACTCTCTCAACTAATGTATAGTATAGATACATCGCAATAGATTGTTAAATGACAAATGGTTTTCACTTAATTTTTGATAAACTTTAATTTCACACCCTATTCTATATCCGCTAGTGTTTTAAAATCCATCTCGTTCTCCGAGTTGACCCGGGTTAATCCTGACCCCTCTCATCTGAGGGTTGGGGTTACAAATTGGACTCTACATGCACATCGACCCCTCTGACCCCCAAAATCCAGTCGGGTTTCAGTGATTCCCGGGTCATAGGGGTCAAAGGAATGAGTGCATGTTTTTTTTTTTTTTTTTTAAATTCCATGAAACAACTTTATTTTATTAAAAAAATAAAATAAAAATGCTTATAAACCTAAATCTAATCGTACTCTACTCTCAGCGACCTATATGTCTTTAATTTTCACCTCACAGACGTGAATCTTCTAGAAAAGGTAAGAATTTTATCTATTCAAATGAAATCCTTACAGTTGTCGATAGAAAATAAAAACTCATTCTTACTTTCTTTAAATTTTCCTTTGTCACGGACCTTCTCCAGAGAGGCAGAATGTGGTTAGCGTATTGATCTCACTAGAATATGAGTTTTGTACTTTGGTATCTTGATACTTTAATTAGGTTGTGTAATATTGACTTGTGGTTGTAATTAATGAATTATGTTAAATATATTTTAAATCTTTGATAACTGGTAATTTGTTTTTTAATTTTTTTATATATGATATAAATATCTTTTTTAATATATAAAATCGGGTCAGCATAGTGATCCCCGGTTGAATCCGTGACTCTAACTCTATGACCCCTGACCTCAGCCGGATCGATATCCGGATCGAGTTTTTAACCATTGATATCCGTACAATAACTATCATCCATGTACAAAATCGCTTGATGGTATGATACAAGATGCTTTCTACATTACAACTGTCTTAACATGCTATGGAGCTTAATCATCGGGTTAAGCAGAATTGTTCGAGCAGTTTGATTCTAATATGAATACTTGATCGAATATGATTTTGTAGTCTTGTAATTAAATTGATGACTAGACCATTTAAAATTGGTTAAAATCGGTTATAATAATAATAATAATATTAATAATAATTTTTTCATGTTTCGTGAATATTTCTTATCATTGACATTATTTGATGAGTTCTTATTACCAAATTTTTCTACTACCAACTTACTATCTATCTAATCATTAAAGAGAGAGAATACTAAAAAAAAATTTGAAAAAAGAGAAAATGATGATTCCATGATGATTAGATAGGTAGTAAGTTAGTAGTAGAAGAATTTGATACTAAGAATATCCATCCTCTTATTTGATTTAACTGGTTAAACTAGAGGTCAAAGTCTCACTCGTCCATTTTCCTGTGTGTAGAAAGCCTTTCTCATTGAAACATCATTTTATTACATTTACCAAGTTAACTTTCAGCCGAAGATCATTTGGAACAAACAGAAAGGAGTTCAAGTTCAGAAATTGCTTATACGCATAGAACAGTGTCCTTTGGTCAACATGGTATACGCCATCTCAGTCATGAAATAATGGGTTAGTCAGATAGAATGGTAATTCTTCGTCTCTTGCACTATGCAACATTTCTTGGAAACCGCAATTCAAAACTGATATGCTTCAAACGGTTCCTCGAAGAAGAAAGAAGAAAAGAGAGTCAAAATGCAAAACTCAATGGAACTTTACATATGAAACAAAGAAAGAAGGAAAGCAATTACCTCATATAAAGTGCCATACTCATTTGAGTAACTTGAGTAAGAGAGGCAAAGGCAAGGGTAAAGAACCCGTGTTGGAGAAGGGGAGCACGTGCAAAAAGGTTCAGTGACATCTAGGAGAGCCAAAGAGATTTGCACGTGCCCTGCTTCTCCAACAAGGAGCTTCTCACCCAATGAAGACTATGCACACATTGAGTTTGACAACGGCGCTAGTAGAAGTTGATTAAACAAAGGAAAAGGCTCAGTATTTATAGGTAGCAACTTCAGAGTGAGAGAAGGACAAGAGAAACGTGGCAGGAGCAATGAGTGGAAGTGAAGGTCTTAGTGTGGAGGAAAAAATGAAAAGTAAGGCTATGTTTGATTTCTGTTTTGGAAAATAATTTTTTAGTTTTCATAACAAAAAATTAAAAAAATTCATTTGGTAAGACCTGTTTTGTAAAATATGTTTTGAAAATTATAATTATTTTTTGTTTTTAAAATCAAATTTAGAGAACGTATATGAATTGTTTTTATTTTCTGTTTTAGTTTTTAACTTTCAAAAAGAAAAAAATATAGAAAACAACAGTTTTGATAACTATTTTATAGAACAGTTCTAACAACAAAAAAAACTAGAACACAATCAAATAGACCTAACTCCATGGCAAACCGGTGTACACAGAAATTCAAAGAAGGGATATCGAAGGAAACCCAATTTGAGTCTTGTCTGCCTTAATTTCATAAAAAAGTAACCAACCACTTTGTTCATTTGAGGTTCTTTGCCCCTCTGAAGAGACTAGTACGTACAAGGCCCCTTGCACTAATGCCAGCCTTTAGATCAAGAATGTTGGGTCCCACATGCATACGAGGCTCCCTTATACGGGGTTGCCTCTTTTGTTTGCAAAGAATTGGATGGTGCAAGCGCCAAGCAGGGAAGAAGAATAATGTATGGGTGCACATTGGCTTTGCGTGTTGGACACAAGTTTTTGAGTGTGGCATGTGTGTGAGTTTTAGAGAAAGTTGGGAGCTTCCCTAGGTTGATATGATTCCCTATATGTAATAGGCCCCTACATTTTCTCCCCCAAGTTTAATGGCTTAATAGAGGGTAGACTAGAAGAATTTCAAAGAGTAACATTAATACCTAAACCGTTATTAGATAAACGTTAAAATGTCCGTTTTGGAGTGTTATTAGATAAACGTTAAAATGTCCGTTTTTAATTTATGGGTTTAGAAGTTTCGTGTTTAGGATTGAATGATGGTTAACCGTTTTTAGCAGTTTTGTTTCGTTTATGTTTTATGGCTTTTAATAGTTTTTAAGTTACTTTTAGCAAGTTACAACATATATGAAGATGTAATCGTTATGAACAACAGTGTTCAAGTAATCAAGTTTTCATAGATACTTCTGTGTGGTTGTCTCTTGTATCTGTGTGAAGATTCCAATTTTAACATAAACCCCACCTGTCAAAGACACATAACTAAGAAATTGTTGCTTAGGTAGTGTGAACATCATAGGCATTGTGCCAAGTAAGAAAAGTCCCACAAAACTTCCATACCTGATAAGTTGGTATTCAGCAAGCATGAGTCATATCATAGCTGCTTCAAATCCCATGGCAAACCAAATAAACCTGTTTCAGTTAATGATACATATTTTGTTTGGGCCAACACCAATAAGCATTCAAATGTTATAATGTGTGTATAATTCAACTTTTTTTTTACCCTTACTCATTTGGATGAGATTAATCCTCTTAAGGGAGATTAATCCTTTTAAGGGAATAGAGCGTGAAGGTTTTTGTCACTGATTCCAAGGTACTTTACCTAGGAATCATTCAAATCAGCAACTTTCCAATCACAACAGTCCGTTTCTTAAGGAAATAAATCTTTACAAATAATAAAGATATTACTTCCATTTAAAATCTAACACATGTATTTGAGATCCCACTTTTCTCTATTATATGTCAGTATTGGTATTTGTTATTTTATTTTGATTGGAGGGATATATAGAAAACATGGTACATCTGTAGTCCGTAGAAATTTCCGTTTCTTAGAAACAGCCCACTGAGCAACTGTGTCACACTTGTGTTTATAATTCGCCTTTTGTGCATTCTAATTGGTGATCATCCTCTGTTCAGAACAGATTTGGTCTTGTAGTCTCTCTACAAGCTTGATAAAGGATCTAAAGCTTGGACAAAATTATTTCAATTTCACGACATAGTAACCTCCTACAAGCCTGTTTCTGTAGTTTTTTTTTTTTTTTTTTCCTTCTTCGGGGAGGAGTAATAAAACATTACGAAGTCTAGTGAATAGCATGCGAAAACCTGTGCCGTGCAGAAATGGTTCAAATCCTAGTTCAATTTCCACATAGGTCACACGCGGCCCATCATTGCTCTTTGCTGTATCGTTCACTGCCATATCAATTGCATTATGCACAAAACTTCAAAGGCAAAACGAAACAGTGCTTCTATATATGTCACAGTGGATTCCTAAATTTGAAAAAGGACTCGTGTCTTATGCATTAAAGAGTCGATAAAGTCCATGAAGGGAATGGTTATTTTTTAGTGTCATCTATTAAAGATGGATTGGAACAGTTATGACTTTAAAAAAAAAAAAATTGGCCATGCTCTATCTTGTGGAAGAAGAACATAGATTCTGGATGAGGTCATTATCAAATCTAAGGACTTTAATATTGGCGTGTGCACCCTTCACTTGGTATGTGGTAAATGCTTTATTTGGTCAGGCACTACTACTATTCAAACGCTTTTGAAACTCAATCATGCTCCCTAGCAGCTAAAATTCTACAGCACATGATGTATGTGTTTGACTATGCTTCAGACAAAGGAACAGCAACGCAACAAAAAGGCAATTCTTCTTTGCCCGTCAAATTTGGGAAATGATGAAATCTTCCATCATTTTGCTCGAATTCGAACCCATCACATGTGAATAAATATGTTCCTTCAATAAATGCCAGCATGGAGCTAATATCTTTACCCCCTCCTTCAAGTTTTTCTCTTTCGTTTACCAATATGGACCAAAACACACGGAAAATACCATCTGATATGGATAAATACTATACAAATACAAGACTCAACATAAAAGCCTTCGCAATGAAACAAAGCCCTTAGTTCACAAAGGCTGCAAAGCTCATCTCTCCGAGCTACATAATATTAAAGGCTGTCACAGCAAGCAGCACAACCTTAAAGACTCCACAACAGCAAGCACCATAATATTAAAGACTCCATGACAGCAAGCTCCTCAACATTTAATCATGGCTGCCATATTACTTTGGCACTAAAGAACCTTTGCTTTTACCATGAAGAAAGACATCCTCCAAGCTACTCATCTCTCCACTATAAATACATGTATCAACACTAAGGTACATCATCTTCTCCTACATAATTAAATCTGCTTGAACCAAATCTGACTTGAGCGTCGTCGGAGTATCTTGCAGGCACACCCCCATCGCGTGCCATTGAAGACCCATGGGATAAAGCGGCCCAACTACTGCAAGATGCTCTAACCCAAGAAAGACGATTCCAGACTGTATAGAGGAAGATCACATGATCGGCCCAGTTGTAAAGATCTGTTCCGATCACTATCCAATTGAAATAAAACCCATTAAATTTAGTTTCTTTAGAAGCAAATTGATCCCAATGAGTCTTTTGAATGCCAAAGCTCATTAAGTTAAGCCTTTCCTTCCAATTTTGACACATGATGGGAAACATGAGACTGAATCGTAGTTATACCATCTGCTCACTATATATATGTTCATCGGCTTTTATACCAACCACACATACCGACTTGTTAATTTAAATGAGCCCATTTAAAATTCAAGCGAACACAGTGAAACTATATATATAGGATAGGATTATTTGATACTAATGTCGAACTAAAAAATTTGATATCAAACATTTGATTTCCGTCAATCTAAATGTCAATTTTTTTTAATTTGACATGTCAAAGGATCCTGCATTTATATATATAAAGAGGAGGGTATGGCTCGACGAACTAGAAAATGATGAAAGGTACATATAATAACATAGTAATCCCATCGGGCCACTAACTTTTAGTCTTAAAATTGAAATTTAGGTGAGCAATATACCCCATCCACATTATAAACAAGGGCTTTATAAATCTCAAGTTACATGAGAATTGAAATCTTATATCGTAGAGACAAAAAGCATGTGAGACTCATATGTTAAAAAAATTATGTGTAGGACCCACATCAGCACGAAATTAAAGGGTGTGTAGAAAGACTTCAATTTTCATATTGAATGAGAATTATAAAACCCTATAACAATATGTACTCATTATATAATAGATCGCCATGCAACACAGAGTTATAGAGAATAAATCGGAAGTATTAAGTCATGGCAATCATCAACAAACTTTCGTGCTGATAAAAATTTAACTTCTAGTTCATACCTTAAATAATTTTTTTGGCTTTCCTAAGGGAACTATGAGCCTGTCCTCTTTGAAAAATGAGGTGCAGTTCCTCCTATCCTTTTGTGTTGCAGTACTATGAGGTTTCATATATAATTGAAAATGGATTATGGTTTGTATATATAACCTCAATACAAAATGACACTATGAGACTTATTTACAGTGGCGGAGCCACTTGCTTGCTGGGTGTGGCCTTGATCCGGGCTAAATTTTAACAAATTGTATTTATCGTCTATAATTATATAATTAATTATAATTTGACCCAGTTTAAAACTGCAATTTGGCCCGGGCTAAAATTTGTAATTTGGTCATATTAAAAAATTAAAATATATTTTGTGAGAGACTTGGGTAAGTTGTGTTAAGTTATGTGTTCATTTTCACTTATATAAAAAAATTAAAATATATTTAATAAAATTATAACTCTTTTTATGTTTTCTGTTCAGGTGTTTTTGATTGACTACCTGATTATTTATTTCATTTATTTATTTATTTTTATTTTTTTGGAGATATCATTTATTTTTATTTAAGTAAAAAATAACTATTTCAATTACTATAATTTTTTGAACTAACCATTATGTTTGTGTTGAGTCTAATAAATCTACTAGAGTCAATCAAAAGCCAACCCAACCAATACAAAAAACGAAAGAGTCTACCGAAAAATAAAAAAACAAAACGAAAGAAAGTAAGAATAGGAGTTGTAGAATGAAAATAATAATCATCATGAGCTTATAAAATACGTAGTTTATATATAAGAATATAAATAAACATTTAACATTTATGCATAGTAATAAAATGAAAAAAAAATTATTTTGATATCTAATATCTTTCAAGCATACAAATATTATTTGAAAAAGCAATGAAAAATTATAGTAATTGAAATAGTTATTTTTTACTTAAATAAAAATAAATGCAATAAATAATCAGGTAAATAAGTATTTGTATATTTTAATAAAAAAATGGATTGAAAAGAGATATTACCAATATTTAAACATGTTAAACTGTGTCCATATGTGTTTATTATTTGTCCCGTAATAGTTATTTTATTATTTGACGTTTGTTTTTTCTATGATGATTTATGTAATGTTTTACATGTCCATATGTGTGCTGGTTTTTCTTTACTTGCAGGAAAATTATCAAAAACTTGAAGAGGAGAGGTCCGCACAGGCAGGGACAGACTGTCAATCCAGCACCTCCTATTTCGATAATGGGAACATGTTAGTTACAGCTGCAGGTGGATTCAACAAGAAATGAAGGGTGGTCGGGCTGGGAGGATATGCTAGCCGGCTGAAGCCTAGTAAGTAGCCCTCTACCCAGGTTGACAGTGTTTCTGCAGGTAAACTCAATGCATAATTAATTCCTTTATGTTTTCAATCTCTATTCTATTAATATTTTATTTTAAACATTTAACTTACTGTTTTATAATAATGTATTTGCAGATGAGCTTAAAAGGATGGGGTGTCCCACTCCCAGATTTTGTAGCAATTGCATGCTGCAATAGAGCAGCTAACTCAACAAGCGGACTTTATGAAGCAGCAAGCTGACATTATGAAACACATGCAGGAACAACACCGACTTTTAATGCCGGACAAGGAAGCCAATTGCAACAAGTCGAAGGGACCGACGCCAGATGATGACCCTAATGATGATGATGACTTTGCTAGGACTTTAGAGACATACTAGTTGTTGTTTGTATGTTTTACTTCTTTTAGGACTTCACAGATATATCAGATATTTCTTGTATGTTTTATTTTGTTTAGAACTTTAGAGACATTTTAGTTGTAGATTTGATGGTTGTTGTTGTTCACTTTTGTTGATATACTATTTAATTTTAATTTAATTGTTTATCCAGTATTCTTTTTGGATTTCTGTTGCTCAATTTATGTATTTATGTTCATTTGGAATTCTTTTTGTTCACAGGAAAATTAACAAAAGTTTAATACATTTTTTTATTTTATTTTTATTTTAATTCCAGAATTTGTGGCGGAAATTTTCAAAATTCCCTAGCAAAATTTGTAGCCTTTTGCGAGGGAAAATCAAAATGTTCCCTTGCAAATTTTGCAATGGAAATTTAATACAACCCTTGCAAATTTTGCTACGGAAATTTGCGAGGGAAATTATACTCACAATTTCCGTCGCAATCTGCGATGGAAAAACACTGTTGATAGGACTGTTGGAGGGAAATTTACTTTTTTGCAAGGGAACTTTTTCGTAGCAATTTGCGAGGGAATTGACATATGACAAATTTTCCTTGCAAATCTTTTTGCGACGAGGGTTTTAGCGAGGGACCGTGGTCCCTCGCAAATTCCATCACAGACAGTTTTTGCAAGGGAATTTTTCTGTTTTGCAAGGGAAATTTTCCCTTGCTGATTGTGAATTTTCTAGTAGTAAAGCAACAACGATGTTCCAAAGACTTTAAAGGAATTTTCGGAGGAAGAAATTAAAGAAGCAAGTTGGAATGCTAAGGCTAGAAACTTAATTACCAATGCTTTAGATAGAGATGAATATTTTCGTGTAGCTTCTTGCAAAACCGCAAAAGAAATGTGGGATGTGCTTAAAGTAACACATGAAGGAACTAGTGAAGTTAAAGTCTCTAAAATGCTTGGATTGACTAGAGAATTTGAATTATTTGAAATGAATGATGGTGAAACTATTCAAAATATGCAAAAGAGATTAACTCATATTGTTACTCATTTGGATGCATTAGGAGCTTCATACAATAATTTTCAAATGGTAACTAAAGTTTTGAGGAACTTGAACAGGGATTGGCAACCTAAGGTGACGGCTATTTGTGAATCAAAAGATTTGAAGAATATGTCCATTGCTACACTCTTTGGGAAGCTTCAAGAGCATGAGCTAGAATTGGCAAGACTAACTTTAAAGGAGCAAGCCAAGAAGAAAAGCAAAGGATTAGCTTTGCAAGCCACTAGCTCCAAATCTTAAGTGGAGGAGGAAAAGGAAAAGGAGCCATCCAAAGATGAATTAGATGAAGATGAAATGAGCTTCTCTGTAAAAAAGTATGGAAAATTATTTAAGAAGAACTTTAAAAAAAGACCTCCATTTCCTCCAAAGAGAAGATTCAAGGATGAAGGAGCTTCTCAACCTCCTCATACATGTTATGAATGTGGAAAAACCGGACACTTTAAAGCCGATTGCCCTAAGCTTCGAAAGAAAGAAAAAAGTGACAAGAATCAATTCAAGGATAGGAAAGATTATAAAAAGAAGGCTTATGCGGCTTGGGATGAAGATTCAAGCTCATCCGATGATTGAAGCAATGAAGAAGCAAATGTATGTTTCTTTCAAGATTCTAAAGCCTCAAATGATGCAAGTAAAGGAATGCAACATATGTGCTTTATGACAATTGAAAATGGCAATCAGTCATAATCCGAGGTAAACTCCACTTGCTCTTCTATATCTCCTTCATATGATGAATTGCAAAATTTATTTGATGAATTACATAGTGAATCTTTAGAGCATATTAAGTCTCTTAGAGAAATGAGAAAGACCATTGTCTCCTTAGAAAAATAAATTGCATGCTCAAACAAAGAAGTAAAAGAGTTAAAGGATGAAAATGAAACACTTAAGTTGATTGATGCTAGTACAAATTATATTAAATGTTTACCATTAAATGATCATGCATCATCATCATCATGTACTTCATGTGAAAAGTTAACAAGTGAAATTGATGACTTAAACAATGTGCTAAGCAAGTTTACATGTGGTAGTGACAACTTAAATGTATTGCTTGGTAAACAAAGATGTATGTTTAACAAATCCGGCTTAGGATTCGACACTAACATACAAGAAAAATCATATAAGAACTTCTTCATATCACCATCTTACATGACTAGTAGTCCTTTCATTAAATGATATCATTGTGGTGGAAAAGGACATAGTGCATCAACATGTAGGATTAGAAAGAATGGAATTAGTGGTCAAAAGAAAGTATGGGTCCCAAAGGGAACTAGACCCATGACTAACACACAAGGACCCAAACAAATTTGGGTACCAAAGATTAAATGTTAAATTCGTTTTGTAGGTGTGCTTGAAGAGTGCTTCATCTAAATGGGTATTGGATAGTGGGTGCTCAAGACATATGACGGGAGACATTACCAAATTTCTTTCAATTTCAAGGAAGGATCATGGACATGTATCTTATGGAGACAATAACAAAGGGAAGATCCTTGGCATTGGGAAAGTTTGTAACTCCTCATCAACTTGTATAGAAAATGTTTTGCTTGTTGATGGTCTTAGACATAACTTGCTTAGTATTAGTCAATTATGTGACAAAGACTTTAAGGTTGTTTTTGATTCTAAATGTTGCAAAACTGAAAATTTAAAAGATGGACAAGTTAAGTTTAAAGGCTATAGAGTGGATAATATCTATATGATTGATTTAGATGGTATGCCTCCAAATGACGATAATTGCTTGATTAGTAAGGAAAATGATTCTTGGTTATGGCACAAAAGAATTGCACACATTGGCATGAGTCACTTAAATAAGTTGATCTCTAAAGACTTAGTAATTGGTCTTCCAAAGCTTAAATTTCAAAATGACAAACTATGTGATGCTTATGTAATGGGAAAACAAGTAAAGGCTTCTTTCAAATCAAAAGATATTGTCTCAACTACTAGGAGGCCTTTATAACTTTTACACATAGATCTTTTTGGGCCTACACAAACTATGGGCTTTGGTGGCAATTACTCTGCATTCGTCATTGTGGATGATTTTTCCCACTTTACATGGACATTATTTCTTGCTCATAAAAGCGAGGCTTTTCAAGCATTTAGAAAACTAGCCAAGTTTATTCAAAATGACAAATCTTTGAATATTGTTTCCATTAGAAGTGATCATGGGGGAGAATTTCAAAATCAAGACTTTGAAATCTTTTGTGATGAAAATGAAATTTAACACAAATTTTCCACTCCTAGGACTCCATAACAAAATGGAGTTGTAGAAAGGAAAAATTGTGTCTTGCAAGAACAATGATAAAAGGAAACAATCTTCCAAAATATTTTTGGGCAGATGCCGTAAGCATCGCTTGCTATGTTAAGAAAACTCCCTATGAACTTTACAAAGGAAGAAAACCAAATATCTCACATTTTCATATTTTTGGTTGCAAATGTTTTGTTTTGAACAATGGAAAGGATAACCTTGGCAGATTTGATTCAAAATCCGATGAAGGTATATTTCTAGGATATTCACTCACAAGTAAAGCATTTAGAATCTATAACAAAAGAACTATGGTACTTGAAGAATCAATTCGTGTGATATTTGATGAGACTAACTCTTCCTTGTCAAGAAAAGAAATTTGTGATGATGATATTGTAGAAATCTTGGGCAACATGAATTTAAATGACAAAAAGCAAGAGGATGAACACAAAGAGAAGGAGTTAAATCAAAATGAAGGAACCTCTCAAGTCAACTAGAATGAATGTGATCTTCCAAAGGATTAGAGATCGGCAAAAGATCACCCCATTGATGCGGTAATAGGTGACATGTCAAAAGGGGTAACTACTAGAAACTCCATTAGAAATATTTGTAATCATTTAGCATTTGTTTCACAAATCGAACCTAGAACCATTGATGAAGCAATTATTGATGAACATTGGTTCTTGGCCATGCAAGAAGAATTAAATCAATTTGAAAGAAACCAAGTTTGGGAACTCGTGCCAAGATCCAATGATTACTCAATAATTGGCACTAAATGGTTCTTTAGGAATAAGCTAGATGAAAATGGAATAATTACTAGAAACAAAGCTAGGCTTGTCGCTAAAGGATATAATCAAGAAGAAGGAATTGATTTCGATGAAACATATGCTCCCGTTGTTAGATTAGAAGCCATGAGATTATTGCTTGCATTTGCATGCATGATGGATTTCAAACTATTTCAAATGGATGTCAAAAGTGCTTTCTTAAATGGATATATTCAAGAAGAAGCTTATGTTGATCAACCACCCAGTTTTGAAGATCATAACTTGCCTAACCATGTCTTTAAACTTAAAAAGGCTTTATATGGTTTAAAGCAGAGCTTGGTATGAAAGGTTAAGCAAGTTCCTTTTAGAACAAGGTTTTGAAAGAGGAAAGGTTGATACAACACTTTTCATAAAAAGGAAAAATAATCACATTTTGCTTGCTCAAATATATGTTGATGATATTATATTTGGTGCATCTAACATTAAACTTTGTGAAGAATTTGCTAACATCATGCAAAGTGAATTTGAGATGTCAATGATGGGTGAACTCAACTTCTTCCTTGGTCTTCAAATAAAACAAGAGAAAGATGGAATCTTCATCAATCAAAGAAAATATTGTAAGGAGTTGCTCAAGAAGTTCGGAATGGAAAGTTCAAAAGCAATTGACACTCCTATGAGTACATCTTGCACGTTAGACAAGGATGAAGGAGGTAAGCCCGTTGAGATCACTCGATATAGAGGTATGATTGGCTCACTTCTTTATTTAACCATAAGTAGACCGGATATTATGTTTAGTGTGTGCATGTATGCTAGATTTCAAGCCAATCCTAAAGAATCACACTTAAGTGCTGTAAAAAGAATATTGAGATTTCTTATAAGCTCTACCCAAGTGGGACTATGGTACCCAAAGGGAGCTCCATGTGAGCTTATAGGTTATTTCGATTCCGACTTTGCCGGTTGTAAATTGGATAGGAAAAGCACTAGTGGCACTTGCCACTTTCTTGGTTGTTCACTAGTTTCTTGGCATAGCAAGAAACAAAATAGTGTGGCATTGTCCATGGTCGAAGCGGAATATGTGGCAGCCGATAGTTGTTGTGCACAAATTATTTGGATGAAACAACAACTTAAGGACTTTGGGCTTGATCTTGATCATATCCCTATTAGGTGTGACAACACTAGTGCCATCAACATAACCAAAAATCCCATCATGCACTCAAGAACTAAACATATTGATATTTGTCATCACTTTATAAGAGATCATGTAGAAAATGGTGATTGTGTTTTAGAACATGTTGAATCCTCCAAGCAATTGGCGGACATTTTTACAAAACCACTTTCAAAGGATGTTTTCACCAAATTAAGACGGGAAATCGGTTTAATTGATCCATCTTGCTTCTGAATGTGCATGTTTCACCTCTTATTATCTTAATCACTAATTTGTGCGTCGGAGTTTTCCCCAAAGTTTATATGCAAGTATTGTGCGTACTTGATATCTTGGGAAGACTATTGGAGTAAATAACTTGTGTAAAGGTAAGGTTTCAATGATTGAAGTTCCAATCACACTCTTGGAGGTAAGCATATTAAGGCAACTTACCATTAGATATTAACTTAATAGTGATATGTATTAATCATCACTCATTTGGACATTCATACCATGAAAAATTTGCAAAAATCAGTTCTAACCATGTCCATTCTACTGCATTCTGAACTGCAGTATCCGAATACTTTTTCAAAAGTATTCGAATACTTTCGTTCTCCAAAAAGTATTCGAATACCAGTCAAAAAGTATTCAAATACTTTTCTCTACAAAAAAGTATTCGAATACCATTCAAAAAGTATTCAAATACTCCTGCATTTAATGCTCTGATTTGAGATTTTATTCGACTACCCAGCCCCATACCCCTCATTTTTCTTCTCCTCCGAACCCTAAGCGCTCCCATTTCTGCTCTGCTTCCAAGCGAATCCGGCAGTTGAGTATCTCGATTCCACCTTTACCTTTGATTTCATCTCCTCTTGAATCATCACAGGTATGCTTCTATGAACCCTAATTTTTTAAATTCTCTGTGAGTCTGCTACTGATCTGTACCCTTGAACCTTGTATGCATATATTGTTGATTTTCGTGTTCCCTTGCCTTTCCTTTACTCGCGTTCATATGCTGTCTAAGCTTAGTAATTATCATGTTGCAATTACCATGTTGAATTTCTGGACGTTTGTGCACTATTTCTGGGCTTCTGATGCATAAGTATCCGAATACTAATGAATGAGTATTCGAATACTTCTCCTTCGAGAAAGGTATTCGAATACTTCTCTTCCAAAGAGAGTATTCGAATACCAGTCGTGCAGTAGTCGAATACCCATGACAAAGTATCCGAATACTACTAAAAGTATTCGAATACTTCCCTCTGCAGTATCATTTTCTGCCATTTTTCTGATACTGCAGCTGTGAATTTTTGATCTCCTTATCATCTCTTACTGCCTATTAACTATTCTCAACAGAATATCAACCATTTGGATCGAATCTTTACATCTTTTTTTTATTGATTTCCTGACTAATACTGCTTGCTGATTCTCTATCTTTTTCCTCTCAGGTACCCTCATGGCTAGCTCATCCACTCCACGTCAGACTCGTTCGAAGTCTATCCCTGATCTTCCCACTGTTGAGGCATCTGACTTTACCAGCTATTTTCCAAATGACCCTGCTCAGCAGAATAAATTTGCCACCTCCTATCTCCGTAGACGCATCATTGAACCAAAATATCTTGATTCTGCATTCTTCACAAATGAAGGCTTTGAGATCACCACCATTCTTGAGCGGGTCCATCTGCTGGGTTTTGTATAGCTTCATCGCCCATATGTTGAGCCCATGGTTCGGGCATTTTATCAAAACCTATGCTTCAACAACAATGTATTGCAATCTAAGGTGAAGGGTGTCAACATCACAATCTATCCATGAGATTGGACTACCCTCATCGATTTTATTCTCTTTGGGGATCTAGAGTTTGATAGATCCGATTACCGTAACTTTGAAGGGTACCACAGAGAAGACTTCATCCCATCCATTGTTAGAGATGGCACGTACATCCCTGGCATGGTAAAGTTCTCCCCAGTATGTATGACAGTGCCTAACCAGATTCTACACTATCTCATCACTCATATCATCTCACCTAGGGGCGGTAATCATGTTGTGGTGCTCTACACTGATTTATTTTTTATGTGGGCTATCCTTAACAGGATGCCAATCTATTGGCCTGACACTATATGCTGCATCATGCTCACAACTCATCATCATCAGAATACTCCGCTCCCATTCCCCATGCTAGTTCAGGCTATCATGGAGCACAACTAGATTCCCATGATTGGAGAGGCAAAGACCACCTTGAAAGATAATCATCGCATTGCGGGCACACAGCTAAAAAAGTGTGGCCTTCGCAAGGTAGCAGGCGAATGGGTTTTCTCCTCCGCCGCTGCTCCTGCTGCTGCTCCTATGGATGAGGACGCTCCTGCTCATGATGATGCTAATCCTGCTGATGCTCCTGCCGCTGCAGATCCTTATATCCCTCAGGCTCCTCTGCGTGCACCTGACCGACGTCCCTGCACTCTCGATGATATCATGGACTATCTAGTTCACATGAACGAAGTCACGGGCGACCGCTCACCCTCATTGAGCGTCATCTTGGCATGATTAATGATGATGACGATGCTGAGGGTCTTTCTCTTCCTGGTTCCCCATCGATATGACGCCTGCAGTCATTTATTATGCATCACTATCTTTTTGAGGACACTGCCCTCTGATGCTAACTTTTATTTACTTTTTGGAGTTTATTTACTTTATCTGGATGGATGTTAATCTTTTTGATAACTCTGACATTATATCCATCTTATGCTGATATGTATCTCGTACTTGTTTTGCATTCCATTATTCTGTTGTTTTTGATGTTGCCAAAGGGGGAGAAGATATTGCAAATTGAGAAAGATATATAAACTAAGGTAAAAAGGGGGAGCACAATCACCAAAGATAAAAACAAGGTAAACATAGATCTAGAACTCCGCCATTTACAAATATCCACATATTAAGGGGGAGTCCTAGCGTCATCTTATTTAAATACATATTACGCTAACCCCTATTCTCAATATAAGTTTTTCATCATCAAAAATGGGGAGATTGTGAAACCAATGCGCTTAAAATGAAGAGTTCATTCATGTAAGAGTTTTGATGATAACAAACAAGCATAGAAATGACGTTAGAGATAACACAACTCGCAACAATCAAAAGTCAAAGGAAGCAATTCAAACAAGTCAATAAGAGAAAATCATTCAGCACACAAGATCAAGATTGAAAACATACTCTTGAGAACTTAGATCTTTATGTAAAGGTAATTGTTTAAATGATGCACAAATGAGCTCAAAGGATATTTAACTCTATGCATGCATTATCCATGTCATCAATCACTTGAAAGCTTTGATTATTATGAAAAAGACCCTTGACATGTTTCATAACCTCAAAACATTATGTACAAGTCAAGAAAATACATTAAAAGTGATTAGAGACTAAAAGGAATGCTTTACAACTCATAAAACCGCATAATTGATGATCTGTCAAAGAAAGTATTCGAATACTCCATTGGCTGTATTCAAATACTTATGCTGAGAGAAAAGTATTCAAATACTTTGAGAAAAGTATTCGAATACCAGTTGAATTATTCGAATACCTCTTGAAAAGTATTCAAATACTTACTGGACAGTAAGCAACGCAACGGCTACAAACAGCTAGTTTTGCGAAAATGAATGTTCAAAGGGTCATGGGGGCCCTTTATAAATAGTGATCACTATTCCCATTGATGGGACACCTTTCCTAATCATTATTCTTGCTTTATTTCACATCATTTTCTTACTTTCCATCATCTTGATCATAAATCACCTTTGAGCTTTAATCTTGTGTTATTGATCAATAACTATAAGCTTCAACTTGTATAATCTGTAGTACAAGAGTACAAATCCTTTTCTAAATACTCTCATTCTGTTCACTTGTGTTGAGGGTAGTGAGACCCTAGTGAAAGAGGTTGCTCATAACCTAAGTAAGTGAGTGGAAGTGTAAAGGTTTCAAGAATCAATATTCTTGAAGGTTGTAGTGGTTTGTCAAGCACCCTTGAAGCTTGATATTTAGTGGAAAGTTGAACGGGCGGTTTCAATCTGGACGTAGGTCATGGTGGTGGTGACTGAACCAGGATATATAGTGTTTGCATTCTCTCTAACTCTCTATCTCTTTATATTAGCATTATTTGATTACTTAAGCTTATTTATCTCTTCACTTTACATACCATTTTGCTTGTGTTAATTTCTATTCTCTAAGATTTGCTTGCGTCATATTATATTAACTCAAGAAAATCGATTTCAAGAAAGGAAGTGAGACATTTTGTGAAAATATTTTTAAAACTCAACTCACCCCCCTCTTGAGTTTGAGGCC